>JAVTVY010025334.1:0-100426 GCA_036873755.1 Hanleya hanleyi
TCCTGGTGAAAAATTATAGTATAGAGAGTCGAGAGATACCATGTAGATACATGTCTGGAGGGTATGTGTCCTTTCCCGAAAAGGTTCTTCCGTGAGATATTTTGAATTTTTAAAAACATACACATACATTCAACATCAAAGTTTGTTTTATAAATATTGGCACAATACCTTTCCCAGAATGCTTTACCTCCCGGGAGGGCTCTGGTCAACATAGTTGAAAGAAGCTTGGTGGTGCAGCGACTAGAACCAGCTATGACTCTAGCTTTGCCTGAAGTTTTATGCATTTTGTGAGTTCAGTACACTCTTGGTATATCGTTATGAGTGGTTGGAAGAGCTCATTCCTTGATAAACGTTTTGTGGTTGTTAAATAAATCTTCCTGACTAAATGTTTGGGAGTAAGCAGACGTATTCAAAGAAAGTGTGTTTATACTCAATTCCTTAACCAGCACCTGGTAATAGTAATATTTACATATGAATAGTATATTATTTGGAGCTTTTTTTTGCTGGGATTATGATGAATTTTCTCTGGAGATGTGCTAGAACTTCTTGCGAATTGAGGTTTCTCAGTACGTAAGGTTCGGAGATGATTTGAATTCGGTTCAGAAGATAGATATGCCTGAGGTCTTACAATCTTTCTCTGATGTACTCAGTGACCTTCTGGGAGGACAGATCCGGTAGAACATGACGTAATAGTGACAGGTTGCAACTATTAGACAACGGCCTTATAGATCACAAGAGGCCACAAAGTGTACAGTATATAAAGAACTTCAAAACGTGTTGAAGTAAGGTACCATTGCCTCCCCAAAGAATCCATGGGCGTCACCAATTCTGTTAGTCTCCAAAAAGACATGGTATACCATTCTGTGTCGGTTACCGGTCACTCAATAAGGTTACAGTGTTGGATTCTTACCCAATGCCTAGTATCGAAGAAATCATCGACACATTGAGAGATGTTTGTTTCATTTTTACAGTTCTCACGAAAGGATATTGGCAAATCCCTCTGGTCAAGTCTGTTCGGCATTTATTGTGATGCCGTTTGACCAAGTCATGTTCCAGTGGTTGATCGAATCGGTACTACATTGAAAAGAAATTTATACCAGCTTAAACTGATGACATCATTGTATTCGGCAGAACCTGGACAGAAAATCTAGAGCATGTCCGGGAAGTTCTAAGTCGCGTAAGGAAGGCTAAATTGACACATTACCAAGTAAATGTACGCCTCATAAGTAGAAATTGTCAAAGATATCCATTCCAATCCCGTTCATTCTCATTGAACAAACGATATATAGACGATATTCTACCACTGGATAATCCCTATATTAGCAACGCTGTAATGGATATATACCATACCCGCTTTACTGGATTTTAAGGACACTACTGACGGCCCAGATGGAACATTATCTGGACCTATACGTTTACAACAAGTGAGAAATGACTACATTGTAGTCAAAACCTGCGGCAGTGGCAATAATACAGTGAAAGACATATCAGCAGAGGTAGTGGTAATTGTAGAAAAAAGCGCCATCTGCCAGTGTTTTATGCCAAGGGATGAAATTTTCAACTTGTAACCCACAATTGTAGGGATTGCGTAATAGTTCTGATGCCATATATATATATATTCACTTTCCCCATTCAAAATCCGACGATTTTGACTCTGCCGTTCCGTCTATACTGAATTGACAGACGAACTCACCATGATCGCTTTGGCAATGTTTTGGTACAAATATCGTCTATGCCAAGTTTCAAAGCATTCGGTTCAGTCGTTACCTTTTGCAAATCAAAAAGGCTTTCAAACATTTGTAAATCCAAATAAATTTCGAGGATTTAGTCATAGCGCGAAAATCTGCGCTCTTCAGTCTCCCTTCTCGGTTAATTTGCCGATCAAAATGGAAAATTTATATTTCCTTCAAAGTTATTTTTCAATAAATTTAGTATCGGGTCTATCACTTCGATCTGTGGCGATTTAAGGCTTTATCGAACAGGCATAATGACACTTTTTTCACTATTCAAATTGAGGCCTGTTACAGTCTTGATATTCGATTAAAATAATTAATTAGGTTTCTGCATTTACGTTCGTTATCATCTGCGAACTAAATTCCTTGCCACTCTTTTCCACGCAGCAAGTCAATACCAAGACATGGTTTGCTTCTTCTATATAAATGATTAACTATTTCATTCTTAGCAAATATCATCTCATCTGACATGTTCGGCCAAGCATTTTCGAAGGTTGCTAATTTTATTAATTTCTTTTCTTTAAAATCAAATTCTGCAAACAAGAAACATTTCTAGTTAGTATTTATGGATATCATCCTATACTCAATTTGCGAATATGTTTGTCATTTCGAAGGTGATTCAAGTGCGAAGTGTTGGGGCTAGTTCACTAAACAAGGTCTGTGTGTAAGAGAATGATGTCGAATTCTCGTTATTATCTTTTGATACATCAAATTGTTGCATTCGCGAAAATGACCGCCAAGTTAAAGTCAATGCGAAAGGTATCTAAGTATCGAAATCAAACTCGAAAACCCCTCCAGGAAAACAAAGGCCCTAGCTTTTGGCCACGAGGTCAACATCTATGGCCAGTATCTGCAATATATGACGTAAACTGATTGACAAAGTAACGTAAATTTTGTATAGAACCAGTAAATTCTAGCAGAAATGGGCTCCGACTTGAGAGAATGACGTCAAATGTAATATGTTTCTGCGCATTGTCTGCTGATACACATAAGTATTGAATTTACAGAAGTGATTAATGCTATTCTAAAGGGATTCTGAGTGCGGAAGAGGACGGGAACATCAATACCAGCGAATTTAGGCCCTGGCTTGCGAAAATGAGGATAGAGAGGCTGCGCTCTGAAAGAGAATCATTCAAAATAGCTATTTGCCAAATGTCATGCAACCGAAAGTGCACAATATAACTGCACGGCTGCGAGGTATTGTTCGCGCACAGGGCTGTCCAACTCATTAAATACTACATAGTCATTTCTGTCTCTTCGAAGTGGGCTACCGTTTGAAATTGTCCAGTAATGAGTGAGTCCATCTGAATCCTTTCGTCAGCAAAATAAGCATTCAAGATTCAAGATTTTATTGTACAAACACCAGTCAAAGGCAGAGTACAAACTTTAAGAGGAATACAACTAGAGAAACAATGGAACAGTGACATGAATATTAATATTTATATATATGTTATATCTGAGAGATATGTTATATCTGAGTGTTACCGTTGATATTAGAACCTTGATGTTTGGCATTAAAGTGCATCAGGGGACTGTTACCAGCATGTTTCGAGCTGACCTACTTTTGATGAAAATTTCTGGTGATTTTTGATTAAAATCGCTGGTGAATCTAACTTGAGCCGTGCCCATCTTAATATAGGCAGGATTTCAACTGGGGGTCCAAGAGTTCAGCGTGCGTCAGAGTCCTAATGCCTACCCAACTTCTTATGTCCTGTGACGTTATTCACACTGGGCATGAAGGTGCAATAGGGGACTGTTGCCAGCATGTTTCGAGTGGACCTACTTTTGACGAAAATTTCTGGTGATTTTTGATTAAAATCGCTGGTGATTCTAACTTGGGCCGTGTCCATCATAATATTGGCAGGATTTCAACTGGGGGTCCAAGAGTTCAGTGCATGTCGGAGTTCTGATGCCTAACCTACTTCGTAGGTCCTTTGACGTTATTCACACTATTCTCATATATAATAATTAACGAAGCAATAATTCATTCCACCGAATATAGTTGCAAATGAATTCGAACGCGCTTGAAGACATGTGAGATCGGAGGTTGAAAAGAAAAGTGTGGCAGAGATCACACTCTCCTAGCGCATGCGCATTTCAAAAAGTCACAAGAACAAGAACAAGAACAAGAACAACAACAACAACAACGCGAGCCTCTCGTAGACCTGCGTGCCGCAGGTAACAATGATCAAGGTTTTCTCTCACGTCGACTCTGCGGCAAGAGAGCCATTTTGACACTGTTAACAGCCAATTTCTGTATAGCAATATTCCAGAAGAACCTGCACACGGCTATACATATCTCGCCTGGTAGCATTTGCTAGATAATATGCCGATTCCAATCAACGCCACATAATATTATTGTAGAAACTTGTCAAACGGGGCTATACAACGATACCCCTCTATTCAAAATTTCTCAAATTCTGTGATAAATTTCGTATACTGACAAGAAAATACGATCGTAGTTTACAAGACCACTGAATCTAAGTTTCCTAACTTCTGTCTAATTCGGCTTAACCCGGGCTAGGGGCCGTTTGAATATCATGTATTTTACATCTCCATGGTGATCAAATGAACAGTCACAACCAAAGCGTGACTTAAATACATTCTCTGAAAAAAGACTTGGAAATTCATTTACCGGTATATGCAAAATAATAGTCTGTAACTAGGATTTTATCTGGCAGACATCATTGAAAAATGTTGACCACTTCTCCCTGAAGCCATTTATTTTATACACATTTGGAATCGGTGCTGTCACACGAAATAGGTATTCCGATTATTGACGCGGAAATTCTTCTATGGGCGACGGCTGATTATTGAATGTCGGATCTGACGCTTGCTACTATGGCAACCAAAGAAACTCCATACCTTCGGCCAAGGAGAGGTCAAGCCTATGACTGCAAGATCACGGCTATAAATGCCTTCCCTCTCTCTAAGGTGAAGAAAAGCATTCCTACTTTTTTGAAGCTGAGTGGATACTACAATATATTGATAACCAATGGGAGACTTGCGCAATACCAACTATCCAATCAAGTCCTGTTATTGCCACTTCCTGCATGTCTATTTTTGTGCCCAGTTAACCAATCAACTGTCTTATCCTATTGTGCAAGCCCCCATTTCCCAGATAACGCTGCACCGCTTTTTTACTTAACCAAGAAGGGTGAGCCGAACTAGGAGGTTTAGACTAATGCGAACTGCATTTTTGCAACTCAAAGAGACGCTAAGTCCTGGTCCGGTGCTGAAGACACCAGACTATGAACGGATCATTTTGTACAACCGGACACTTTGGACAAAGGTTAGGGGCTATTCAGAGTCAGGAATATGAGAGTAAATACCATCTGGTGGTTTTATCAGCAGCAAACGTTTCCGTAATGAGGTAAATTACTCCACAATAGAGAAAGAGCCTGGGTATAGTCTGGGTGGTACAGTAATTCTAACCCTAAGTTTACGGTTGCGAGTTCGTGGAACAGACCCTTCACATTTTGCATTTGTCCTGGCACCCTTCTCCGTTCACAATGTATCCTGCTTCATATATCCTTCTCATTTCTCATTCCACCCGTAATCTTAATCTTTGACATTGACCTTGATATTTGACCTTTAATCTTGTACCCTCATTTCCCGTGATTACGTCGTTTTCGGTGATAACGTTATTACCGGTGATGACATCAATTCATCCGATGACGTCATTGTTACCTGCTCCTTTCACATTTCACACGTGACGCTGGACTCCTCTTCTTTTACCACTCTTTCCATCTCGTGAAATTGAAAGTAGATTGATAGAAAGCACCACACAGCTTCCATCCTTGTATTTTAAATCAAGTAGGATTTATACCCGAAAATCTGATAAATCAAAATTTCCCATCCCTTGTCGGTCTTTTGGCTTGGAGTACCATCATGAAAACATTTATTTTGTACGTAATTTTGGCCAATGGGACTGGCAATCGGTTAAGTGTAAGAGCCCCAAATGTGACTTGCAGGACAAGATCTGTGGGAGAATTAAGTTTTTTTCTTCAGCGAGAATTCAATGTAAAAACAGAATGCAAGAAGTGGAAGAGAGGTAAGTATTCAGCGCAAAAAAAAAACCAAAACATTTTCTTCGTAATTTTAGTCCATCGGTTGAGTATAAGAACCCCAAATACAACGTCAAAGTGATCTACATGTGTCAAACAATACAACTGGAGTGATAGTAGCCCATATAAAGTCAAATTAACCTGAGAAATACAGGAATATGAAATCAAAAAAAATTAATATTGCAAATTATTTGATTAATATTTTCACTTTCGGTATTACATGAGAAAAATAATGGTCTAGTACTGTTGTTTAACACTTGTAAATCAATTTTGCGCTATGTTTGGGATTCTTATACTTATCTGCGTTAACTAAAATAACGTACAAAAATAAATGTAAATATGTTTTTTTTTTCATATTACTTTTTTCATATCTATTGACAAGTGAGTGAATTTTCATAGCCCTGCTCAAAATCAATGGGACGAAATCGCCAAAGGATTGTAGAAAATTTGATTAATCATACTTTCGGGTAAAATGACATAGCGGGTACAGTGTTACCTGTTAATTTGTTTGGGGAGTATCGGGCTTACAGGCAATTAACCACCGATTAAGAAGTACTAGCCACAATACACATTGTTCAGACACCTGCTGGGTCGATCGCGGAAAGGTGTTAATCCTTTGTCTGACTGCAGATTTCATAACTGGCCAACTTTAAAAACTCATTTTCATCAGAAATAAATAACTTCTCCATGTTCGCGTTTTCTCTAAATGATAAAGTGAAATCTATAGTTGAATAATTTAAAAAGAAAACGAAAAATTACTATTTTAAAGTCGGATGACCTCTGGCTAGGTCTCTCGGGTCCTTAAAGTAATGTCATTGGAATACCGAGTCATAGTTTGGTAGAATTCGTCCCGTTTATCTCAATATCAGATTTTCACGTAAGCAAGCAAGGGCGTCGTCTTGGTAGTTGAGTGCGAACGCCCCGTTCCCCCCTCTCAGAGCCTAAAAGTTATGTTATTTTCCTGTATCGGACAGCACACAACTAAGTCCTCCAATAAGTAAAGCCAGAGGAAACCAACCCGCTCAAGAAATCCTGGCGACGTGCATGTAAAGAGGGCTAATTTCAATCAGATCTGACCGAAAATGAAACATTCGACCGCGAAATGCGTATCTTGGAGGTTGGGAGAAATCGGACTCAGGGTCGTAGCCAGGATTTACTGAGGGGTGGTTCGCTTTTAGTTCAAAAGGGCACATCAGGGGGTTCGCTGTACGGGGAAAAGGGTCAGTTAGGGGGTTCGCTTCGGTCTGAAAGGGGCATTTGTATGAGAAAAAAAAAAATACATTTTTTTCCAGAAAATCCCCCTTGTTAACAAATGTCGCCCGGTAAATTTCTGAATGTCATAATTTCATTTTGATGGAAGCTGTGTCGAGTTTTCCAACTGCCAACAGCGAGCTGAAAATCTGAAGATGTGAATCTTTCCATATGTTTTTTTTTATTTTTTTTTAGATGGAATGCTGGAATACGGGAGTGGTGTTGAGCTTTCCATCTTTCTACTCCCAATTTTACGAGATGGAAAGCTGAAGTGCTCTTCTGTCACACCATCCTCCATCTTCAGGTCAGTACCACGGCTCTGTCAGATTGTAGAGATATGGATTCCTTCTTGAGTGTGTGAACGGGAATAATCTCTGTTATATATTTTATGTTATGAAATAGTTCTTCAGGGTGTACACGGTGGGATAATTGATGATACTATGCCCTATCTCAGACAAAAGTCAGTCGTATCAATCACAATCAGGGGGAATAACTCTAGTGAACACGTCGCAATCAGGGGGCGATAACTCTCGAGTGGTCTGTTTTAAATTGAAAACCGCAAATTATGTCCACCCAAACCGTTGAGATGGTGGGATGAATTATTCACTTTGACTAACATCATCGTTGAGCGGCAAGGTAAAATTAGATTGTGGCAGTTGTTGAAATCTTTAAACGACAGTCTTGTTAAAGATGACGTTCCCTCGTCCGACCAGAAAACACTTGAGCAAAAAGTTACGGTTTTGACAAACATCAAACTCATTAATTTATACATTTATATGCAAAATTCAATTCGTATTGAATCCATATTGAAAGTTCACTATAACAATTGCAGAGTATATACTATTTTAAAAGGGCGTTGCCTACAGAATTTCGAAATGTCATGTGAATGCAAAATAATTCTACTACTTTCGGAAGTAATATAAGGGTAGATATGTATTCCTATGTGGCAAAAAATTGTTATTTGAGATAAAGGACCATGTATGTTTAAGTGGGTAAATGGCCCCAGAACAGGTGCGGTAGATGTGCCAAAAATAAAATATTACATACACAAGAAATTGTTCAGTTAGCATGAAGTGCAATTTTATATTGTATACCCAGAAAAGTTTCAAGGCACGGAGTCTCATCATTCAGGGCCGTGAAATAGTGTATTCGTGCAAAATCGACAATTTTGAGCTGAAAACACCTCATATTTCTTTCTATAAACATATAAAGATAAACGATAACCAAAACCAGCTTGATACAGCATACTCCCTGTTCAAATACGTAGTAGTAGACCAAATCTGGTTCTGGTTATCGTTTATCTTCATATGTTTACAGAGAACAATATGAATTGTTTTCATTTCAGAATCAACTATTTTGCACAAATGCACTATTTTACGGCCTGTAGCTCGAGAATCATGAGACTCAGCGCCTTGAATTTTTTCTGAGCATACAATATAATATTGTACTTCATGCCAATTGAACAATTTCTTGTAGTGGAAGTATTTTATTTTGGTACTTCTCTATTGCACAGACCTGAGGCCATTTTCCCATCTAAAGATACAAGGTCCTTTACTTATATAAGACATGTCTTTACACGTAGCATGTGTTGGCAATGAAGATATCATGCAACAGTATATGTCACTGTGTGCCAAAGTAAACAGGCTCATCAGGAAATTTGCTTATGCTCTAGTGCTTTTGCTCATATTGTACCAATTTATAGATAGTTTCTGGAGTATTTTTTTTCCAAATGTGTACTCTCGAAATGTTTGTTATAACAATGCTTTTAGATGGATGATGGGTTTAAACAAAAGATTGAGTACTAGTATTGTAATGAATAGGGCTCCAACATTTGATATTCTTACAAGAACATCTGTTTACACTCTGAGAGAGAGAGAGAGGGAGAGAGAGAGAGTTCCATAGTTCGAACATACGTCTTTCAAACATGCATGCTGGAAACAGATTTATAATACTTGTCAAAACTTGTACTTCACTGGAACAAACTACTGTACTTGTACCGGTAATTGTTAATTCTGTCTGTCTTTTCTTCTTCTCTTTTCTGCATCTTTATGTCGTTGTTGTTGTTTTTTTTTAATTATTTTTTTTTATATTATTTTTTTTTATTTTTTTTTTATTGTATGAACGTCTTGATCTGAAATAAAGATTGATAAAGTAGAAAACAAACAAAGATCCAATTTCCAACGCCCGTCGAAGCTGTTGACTGTGGGCGTTCAAAGTAAGTATAAAAGTTGGTTATTTGTCCAAGAGTAGAAAACACAGCTTTTTGTAAAGAATTGTAGAAATTAAGTTTGACTTCACAAACCTCATAGCTTTTTCTCTATACAGGGTGAGTAAAAAAATATCTACCTGTGGTTTTGTTCATTTATTCTTATGAATATGAATATATGAATATAACACATGGAAGGGTACGTCATCTCTCCACTATATTCAACCATGGTATGTTTTATTCATGGTTATAATGGCGCTCACGAAAGGAAAGTGCATTCTCTCAATAACACAGAGATGAGTGAACAAAGCAGTTGATGAAGAAACAGGAATGATGTTGCACATTTTTCCAACGCCAAGTAACAACTCTCAGAGAGAAAGTCTATGCATTTCCACATTATGTAGAGAATGCACTTTCTATCCATGAGCGTCATTGGTATATACACATTATCTGTATATTTTGTCTATGAATAAAACACACAATGCGTGGATATAGCACAGAGAGGGAGTACCCTTCGTTGTGTTATATTCATATAGACAATAAATTATATCTTCAGATGAAGAAATCAACAAAACCACAGATAGATATTTTTTTTTACTCACCCTGTATAGTCGTCACTACTCCTTTGCGTGTGGTAAGAATTCAAGCCATATCTAGGTTGAAAGAAAGTAATCGAAAGTAATCGAACATAGGCCGGCTATCAATAGGTTTGATTCGATCTATCTCTATCGGTACAAACGATTTCTAGCAGCAAGGGAACTATCTACTATCAGTAACGGTACCGGTTCTTTGAGCGCTAAATTGCACGACGTGACAGATATCTGGCGTTTCCGTTAAAGGCACCGCAATATATCCGGTCAATCTCCGGAGAGGATCGTAAAATCCAAAGCTGACAGCAGAGATTTTTAATGGTCCTAGATGAAAGTGTACCTGTGAAGTGTACCCGTGAAGTGTACCTGTGGAGAAAATATAGATTTTAACATGTACAAGTTAAGGCGTGAGATTTGGGACACAGTTTTGCAATTCCAATCACTGAGTTTCCGTCACGAACATGTCTACAGATTGTATCTCCCTAGTATAATCCGTGGCGTGTCCGACTCCTACTCCTCCTCCTCCTCCTCCTCCTCCTCCACTTTACTCACTGCACAGCGGGTCGCATAGGTGTGGCGCGGGATAGGGTGCGGCGAGAGACCTGGGGTTTTCGCTACCTGAGATTCCATGGGCCAGGCTTGCACCCTACAGTAGAATGGGTCGACTGCGCATGCGCGATGAGTAGTAGTATAGAAAGGGCACGCGATCTTCCTATCCCTATAGGTGTGGCGCGGGATAGGGTGGGGCGAGAGACCTGGGGTTTTCGCTACCTGAGATTCCATGGGCCAGGCTTGCACCCTGCAGTAGAATGGGTGGACTGCGCATGCGCGATGAGTAGTGCGCGATGAGTAGTATAGAAAGGGCACGCGATCTCCCTATCCCTATAGGTGTGGCGCGGGATAGGGTGGGGCGAGAGACCTGGGATTTTCGCTACCTGAGATTCCATGGGCCAGGCTTGCACCATGCAGTAGAATGGGTCGACTACGCATGTGCGATGAGTAGTGCGCGATGAGTAGTATAGAGAGGGCACGCGATCTGGGGTTTTCCTGGGGTTTTCGCTACCTGAGATTCCATGGGCCAGGCTTGCACCCTGCAGTAGAATGGGTCGACTGCGCATGTGCGATGAGTAGTATAGAAAGGGCACGCGATCTCCCTGTACCTATAGGTGTGGCGCGGGATAGGGTGGGGCGAGAGACCTGGGGTTTTCGCTACCTGAGATTCCATGGACCAGGCTTGCACCATGCAGTAGAATGGGTCGACTACGCATGCGCGATGAGTAGTGCGCGATGAGTAGTATAGAAAGGGCACGCGATCTCACTATCCCTATAAACTAACCCATGGAGGTGAATGAACCCATGGGGGTGAATGAGCCATGGGGGTGAATGAGCACTCGTAACAATAAATCAGCAATAATTCAGGGAGATTTATACATTATTCAAAATTTGGCAGCTATAACTCAATTCTGAGCAACAGAAGGTCTTCTTGACATCCCTAACTAACGCGGCATACATATTCATATAGACAATAAATTATATCTTCAGATGAAGAAATCAACAAAACCACAGATAGATTTTTTTTTTACTCACCCTGTATAGTCGTCACTACTCCTTTGCGTGTGGTAAGAATTCAAGCCATATCTAGGTTGAAAGAGAGTAATCGAACATAGACTCCTCTTCTTTCACTACTCTTTCCATCTCGTGAAATTGAAAGTAGATTTATAGAAAGCACCACACAGCTTCCATCTTTTGTATTTCAAATCAAGTAGGACTTATACCCCAAAATCTGATAAATCAAAATTTCCCACCCCTTGTCAGTCTTTTGGCTTGAAGTATCATCATGAAAACATTTATTTTGTACGTATTTTTGGCCAATGGGTCTGTCAATCGGTTAAGTATAAGAATCACAAATGTGACTTGCAGGGTGAGATCTGTGGAAGAATTAATTTTCTTCTTCAGCGAGAATTCAGTGTAAACACAGAATGCAATAAGTGGAAGAGAGGTAAGTATTCAGCGCAAATAACATTTATTTTCTTCGTAATTTTAGTCAATGGGACTGTCCATCGGTTAAGTAGAACCCCAAATACAACGTCAAATTGATCTACATGTGTCAAACAATACAACTGGAGTGATAGTAGCCCATATAAAGTCAAATTAACCTTAGAAATACAGGAATATGAAATGAAAAATTAATATTGAAAATTATATGATTAATATTTTCCCCTTCTGTACTACATGGGAAAAATAATGGCCTGGTCTAGTACTGTTGTTTAACACTTGTAAATCAATTTTGAGCTATGTTTGGGATTCTTATACTTAAATGTGTTAAGCCCCATTAACTAAAATAACGTACAGAATAAATGTAAATATGTTTTTTTTTCATTTTGCTTTTTTTTCATATCTATTGACAAGTGGGTGAATTTTCATAGCCCTGCTCAAAACCAATGGGAAGAAATCGCCAAAGGATTGTGGAAAATTTGATTAATCGTACTTTCGGGTAAAATGACATAGCGGGTACAGTGTTACCTGTTAATTTGTTTGGGGAGGATCGGGATTACAGGCAAATTAACCACCGATTAAGAAGTACTAGCCACAATACACATTGTTCAGACACCTGCGGAAAGTGTTAATCCTTTGTCTGACTGCAGATTTCATAACTGGCCAACTTTAAAAACTCATTTTCATCAGAAATAAATAATTTCTCCATGTTCGCGTTTTTCTCTAAATGATAAAGTGAAATCTATAGCTAAATAATTCTTAAAAAACGAAAAATTACTATTTTAAAGTCCGATGACCTCTGGCTAGTAGGTCTCTCGGGTCCTTAAAGTAATGTCATATTGGAATACCGGAGTCATAGTTTGGTAGAATCCGTCCCGTTTATATCAATATCAGATTTTCACGTAAGAAAGCAAGGGCGTCGTCTTGGTAGTTGAGTGCGAACGTCCCGCTCCCCCCTCTCAGAGCCTAAAACTTGTGTTATTTTTCTGTATCGGACAGCACACAACTAAGTCCTCCAATAAATGAAGGCAAAGGAAATCAACCCTCTCAGGAAATCCCGGCGACGTGCATGTAAATAGGGCTAATTTCAATCAGATCTGACCGAAAATGAAACATTCGACCGTCAAATGCGTATCTTGGAGGTTGGGAGAAATCGGACTCAGGGTCATAGCCAGGATTTATTGAGGGGTGGTTCGCTTTTAGTTCAAAAGGGCACGTCAGGGGGTTCGCTGTACGGGGAAAAGGGTCAGTTAGGGGGTTCGCTTCGGTCTGAAAGGGGCATTTGTATGAGAAAAAAAAAATACATTTTTTTTCCAGAAAATCCCCCTTGTTAACAAATGTCGCCCGGTAAATTTCTAAATGTCATAATTTCATTTTGATGGAAGCTGTGTCGAGTTTTCCAACTGCCAACAGCGAGCTGAAAATCTGAAGATGTGAATCTTTCCATATGTTTTCTTTTATTTTTTTTTAGATGGAAAGCTGGAATACGGGAGTAGTGTTGAGCTTCCATCTTTCTACTCCCAATTTTACGAGATGGAAAGCTGAAGTGCTCTTCTGTCACACCATCCTCCATCTTCAGGTCAGTACCACGGCTCTGTCAGATTGTAGAGATATGGATTCCTTCTTGAGTGTGTGAACGGGAATAATCTCTGTTATATATTTTATGTTATGAAATAGTTCTTCAGGGTGTACACGGTGGGATAATTGATGATACTATGCCCTATCTCAGACATAAGTCAGTCGTATCAATCACAATCAGGGGGAATAACTCTAGTGAACACGTCGCAATCAGGGGGCGATAACTCTCGAGTGGTCTGTTTTAAATTGGAAACCGCAAATTATGTCCACCCAAACCGTTGAGATGGTGGGATGAATTATTCACTTTGACTAACATCATCGTTGAGCGGCAAGGTAAAATTAGATTGTGGCAGTTGTTGAAATCTTTAAACGACAGTCTGTTAAAGATGACGTTCCCTCGTCCGACCAGAAAACACTTGAGCAAAAAGTTACGGTTTTGACAAACATCAAACTCATTAATTTATACATTTATATGCAAAATTCAATTCGTATTGAATCCATATTGAAAGTTCACTATAACAATTGCAGAGTATATACTATTTTAAAAGGGCGTTGCCTACAGAATTTCGAAATGTCATGTGAATGCAAAATAATTCTACTACTTTCGGAAGTGATATAAGGGTAGATATGTACTCCTATGTGGCAAAAAATTGTTATTTGAGATAAAGGACCATGTATGTTTAGTTGGGTAAATGGCCCCAGAACAGGTGCGGTAGATGTGCCAAAAATAAAATATTACATACACAAGAAATTGTTCAGTTAGCATGAAGTGCAATTTTATATTGTATACCCAGAAAAGTTTCAAGGCACGGAGTCTCATCATTCAGTGAAATAGTGTATTCGTGCAAAATCGACAATTTTGAGCTGAAAACACCTCATATTTCTTTCTATAAACATATGAAGATAAACGATAACCAAAACCAGCTTGATACAGCATACTCCCTGTTCAAATACGTAGTAGTAGACCAAATCTGGTTCTGGTTATCGTTTATCTTCATATGTTTACAGAGAACAATAGGAATTGTTTTCATTTCAGAATCAACTATTTTGCACAAATGCACTATTTTACGGCCTGTAGCTCGAAAATCATGAGACTCAGCGCCTTAATTTATTTTCTGAGCATACAATATAATATTGTACTTCATGCCAATTGAACAATTTCTTGTAGTGGAAGTATTTTATTTTGGTACTTCTCTATTGCACAGACCTGAGGCCATTTTCCCATCTAAAGATACAAGGTCCTTTAGTTATTTAAGACATGTCTTTACACGTAGCATGTGTTGGCAATGAAGATATCATGCAACAGTATATGTCACTGTGTGCCAAAGTAAACAGGCTCATCAGGAAATTTGCTTATGCTCTAGTGCTTTTGCTCATATTCTACCAATTTATAGATAGTTTCTGGAGTATTTTTTTTCCAAATGTGTACTCTCGAAATGTTTGTTATAACAATGCTTTTAGATGGATGATGGGTTTAAACAAAAGATTGAGTACTAGTATTGTAATGAATAAGGCTCCAACATTTGATATTCTTACAAGAACATCTGTTTACACTCTAAGAGACAGAGAGAGAGAGAGAGAGAGAGAGAGAGTTCCATAGTTCGAACATACGTCTTTCAAACATGCATGCTGGAAACAGATTTATAATACTTGTCAAAACTTGTACTTCACTGGAACAAACTACTGTACTTGTACCGGTAATTGTTAATTCTGTCTGTCTTTTCTTCTTCTCTTTTCTGCATCTTTATGTCGTTGTTGTTGTTTTTTTTTAATTATTTTTTTTTTATTATTTTTTTTATTTTATTTTTTTATTGTATGAAGTCTTGATCTGAAATAAAGATTGATAAAGTAGAAAACAAACAAAGATCCAATTTCCAACGCCCGTCGAAGCTGTTGACTGTGGGCGTTCAAAGTAAGTATAAAAGTTGGTTATTTGTCCAAGAGTAGAAAACACAGCTTTTTGTAAAGAATTGTAGAAATTAAGTTTGACTTCACAAACCTCATAGCTTTTTCTCTATACAGGGTGAGTAAAAAAATATCTACCTGTGGTTTTGTTCATTTATTCTTATGAATATGAATATATGAATATAACACATGGAAGGGTACTTCATCTCTCCACTATATTCAGCCATGGTATGTTTTATTCATGGTTATATACCAATGGCGCTCACGAAAGGAAAGTGCATTCTCTCAATAACACAGAGATGAGTGAACAAAGCAGTTGATGAAGAAACAGGAATGATGTTGCACATTTTTCCAACGCCAAGTAACAACTCTCAGAGAGAAAGTCTATGCATTTCCACATTATGTAGAGAATGCACTTTCTATCCATGAGCGTCATTGGTATATACACATTATCTGTATGTTTTGTCTATGAATAAAACACACAATGCGTGGATATAGCACAGAGAGGGAGTACCCTTCGTTGTGTTATATTCATATAGACAATAAATTATATCTTCAGATGAAGAAATCAACAAAACCACAGATAGATATTTTTTTTTACTCACCCTGTATAGTCGTCACTACTCCTTTGCGTGTGGTAAGAATTCAAGCCATATCTAGGTTGAAAGAAAGTAATCGAAAGTAATCGAACATAGGCCGGCTATCAATAGGTTTGATTCGATCTATCTCTATCGGTACAAACGATTTCTAGCAGCAAGGGAACTATCTACTATCAGTACCGGTACCGGTTCTTTGAGCGCTAAATTGCACGACGTGACAGATATCTGGCGTTTCCGTTAAAGGCGCCGCAATATATCCGGTCAATCTCCGGAGAGGATCGTAAAATCCAAAGCTGACAGCAGAGATTTTTAATGGTCCTAGATGAAAGTGTACCTGTGAAGTGTACCCGTGAAGTGTACCCGTGAAGTGTACCTGTGGAGAAAATATAGATTTTAACATGTACAAGTTAAGGCGTGAGATTTGGGACACAGTTTTGCAATTCCAAACACTGAGTTTCCGTCACGAACATGTCTACAGATTATATCTCCCTAGTATAACCGTGGCGTGTCCGACTCCTACTCCTCCTCCTCCTCCTCCACTTTACCCACTGCACAGCGGGTCGCATAGGTGTGGCGCGGGATAGGGTGCGGCGAGAGACCTGGGGTTTTCGCTACCTGAGATTCCATGGGCCAGGCTTGCACCCTACAGTAGAATGGGTCGACTGCGCATGCGCGATGAGTAGTGCGCGATGAGTAGTATAGACAGGGCACGCGATCTCCCTATCCCTATAGGTGTGGCGCGGGATAGGGTGGGGCGAGAGACCTGGGGTTTTCGCTACCTGAGATTCCATGGGCCAGGCTTGCACCCTGCAGTAGAATGGGTCGACTGCGCATGTGCGATGAGTAGTATAGAAAGGGCACGCGATCTCCCTGTACCTATAGGTGTGGCGCGGGATAGGGTGGGGCGAGAGACCTGGGGTTTTCGCTACCTGAGATTCCATGGACCAGGCTTGCACCATGCAGTAGAATGGGTCGACTACGCATGCGCGATGAGTAGTGCGCGATGAGTAGTATAGAAAGGGCACGCGATCTCACTATCCCTATAAACTAACCCATGGAGGTGAATGAACCCATGGGGGTGAATGAGCCATGGGGGTGAATGAGCACTCGTAACAATAAATCAGCAATAATTCAGGGAGATTTATACATTATTCAAAATTTGGCAGCTATAACTCAATTCTGAGCAACAGAAGGTCTACTTGACATCCCTAACTAACGCGGCATGCATATTCATATAGACAATAAATTATATCTTCAGATGAAGAAATCAACAAAACCACAGATAGATTTTTTTTTTACTCACCCTATATAGTCGTCACTACTCCTTTGCGTGTGGTAAGAATTCAAGCCATATCTAGGTTGAAAGAGAGTAATCGAACATAGGCCGGCTATCAATAGGTTTGACTCGATCTATCTCTATCGGTACAAACGATTTCTAGCAGCAAGGGAACTGTCTACTATCAGTACCGGTACCGGTTCTTTGAGCGCTAAATTGCACGACGTGACAGATATCTGGCGTTTCCGTTAAAGGCGCCGCAATATATCCGGTCAATCTCTGGAGAGGACGTAAAATCCAAAGCTGACAGCAGAGATTTTTAATGGTCCTAGATGAAAGTGTACCTGTGAAGTGTACCCGTGAAGTGTACCCGTGAAGTGTACCTGTGGAGAAAATATAGATTTTAACATGTACAAGTTAAGGCGTGAGATTTGGGACACAGTTTTGCAATTCCAATTACTGAGTTTCCGTCACGAACATGTCTACAGATTATATCTCCCTAGTATAACCGTGGCGTGTCCGACTCCTACTCCTCCTCCTCCTCCACTTTACTCACTGCACAGCGGGTCGCATAGGTGTGGCGCGGGATAGGGTGCGGCGAGAGACCTGGGGTTTTCGCTACCTGAGATTCCATGGGCCAGGCTTGCACCCTACAGTAGAATGGGTCGACTGCGCATGCGCGATGTGTAGTGCGCGATGAGTAGTATAGAAAGGGCACGCGATCTCCCTATCCCTATAGGTGTGGCGCGGGATAGGGTGGGACGAGAGACCTGGGGTTTTCGCTACCTGAGATTCCATGGGCCAGGCTTGCACCCTACAGTAGAATGGGTCGACTGCGCATGCGCGATGAGTAGTAGTATAGAAAGGGCAAGCGATCTCCCTATCCCTATAGGTGTGGCGCGGGATATGGTGGGGTGAGAGACCTGGGGTTTTCGCTACCTGAGATGCATGGGCCAGGCTTGCACCCTACAGTAGAATGGGTCGACTGCGCATGCGCGATGAGTAGTAGTATAGGAAGGGCACGCGATCTCCCTATCCCTATAGGTGTGGCGCGGGATAGGGTGGGGCGAGAGATCTGGGGTTTTCGCTACCTGAGATTCCATGGGCCAGGCTTGCACCCTACAGTAGAATGGGTCGACTGCGCATACGCGATGAGTAGTGCGCGATGAGTAGTATAGAAAGGGCACGCGATCTCCCTATCCCTATAAACAAACCCATGGAGGTGAATGAACCCATGGGGGTGAATGAGCCATGGGGGTGAATGAGCACTCGTAACAATAAATCAGCAATAATTCAGGGAGATTTATATATTATTCAAAATTTGGCAGCAATAACTCAATCCTGAGCAGCAGAAGGTCTACTTGACATAACAAATTTTCCTCAACCCGCGATTTAAAGTTTGAAATTACCCTCCAAACCGTGATTCCGTTAGTCTGAGGATCAAATCCTGGGACGGAATATCTGAAAGATACCTTCTCCAAGCTCTGACACGGTGCACCATGCAGTGTTGTTTTAGTCTTGACATCCATGCACGCCTACGCTGACATCAAATCTGATCAAATATAAAAAATTCAAACTTGAAGCATTTTCATTGTGTGGCGCAATTCGATTGATAGACTTGCTCATTTCCTAGGCCCCTACTGACTACCAACTACCGGTACCCGGTACTTTACCGCGCACGTCAGTAGTAGGTAGCAATGATTTAAACCCGCATTTTGCCGGGGGAGATAACTCTTGCATCCACCAGGGGGCGCTGTTTCCAGGTTAAAGTATAGGAAGCAGTAGTATACACACTGGGGGTACGAGAACAGCTCCCCAAGGGGAGCGAGCAGACGGCGTGGGGGCGCCCCAACACCCTCAAGGGGAGCGCCCCACCCCCTCCTCCGCGCATCAAGCACATAAGGATCCACGTAGATAAGTAATTGGCTATTGTTTATCTACGCCGGAGTGGATGTCGAGTGGATGTCGAGTGGTATCCGCTCCCACGCCGTCTGCTCGCTCCTAAGATGAAGTGGGCTAGTAAATTCAGAAGGGGTCTATTGCAGCCAATCGCCGAAACTCAGCCTGAAAGACCCGTTGCTTTCGCTGCCAGTCCTTAGCCTTCTCGCACTCATATCCGCAACCCTGGCACAAAGAGAAGCGATTCGTAACACCCTTTCCACACTTTATGCAGGGCTTTGTGCCACCACCTTTCCGAAGTCGGGCAAGGTGAACTTTACAATACTCTCCCATACACCTCCGAGCGCAGAGCTCCGTGGAGCTCAAAGTAAGCCATCGGCAGGTGTTTTTACCCAACCTCATTGTGTTGGTATACCCAGTGCAGTTGGCATGTCTAAAAGGAAACCTGATACGTTGGATATCTCGAAACTTGCGAATGTTTTTTCTCGGCGATATAAAGCGCCTACTTCATTATATCGGCAGGGAGGATTCCTTGCTTAATCAGCAAGTCTTTTGTGGCTAAGGCTAGGCCGACGTCGGCAATAAGCATTCCTACGTCATAGCCGGTGAAATCTAACTTGGGGGCAGGGCCTTTCCAAACAATTTTGCCCAGACGAGCATAACCTATCGCTGAGCCGCTAATGACAGCGGCATGATAGGCCATGTTGGCTAGCATTTTACCATCGATCGACGACATGTCTTATTTGCAGTGTCAGCCATGGCTTTAACATGATATGCTAATGCGCCGAAAAAGGTTCCGGGTGGCAGGGGCTGCGCATGGCGTCCTTAATAATCCGCCTGTAGAAAGCAGTTTATCGTGATTCTATGTCGATTGCCCTGGCAAACTGTTTCCTTGCTTCCTCCCTGCCTTGCTTCAGAAGTGCGTTTTTTTCTTCCTGGCTGAGATGGGATGCTTTCAACGATTTAGCCCTGATCGCGTTCTTCATTGCATCATATTTAGTTTTCTCCGCTAGGATGTGACGGAACTCGCTATAAGAGATCTTGTTATCCACAAGTGCTTGCGAGATAGCATCTGCGATGGAATCCAACTTTGATGACGCTAGGATGCGAATTTCATCGTGTTTTTTAGCTTTGATGGTCAGGCGTCGAGATATGAACTTGCACGCTATTCCAGCCAAACCACTTGAAAGAGCCGAGACTTCAAGCGCTACAACAACGGGTGCGGCAATTATAGTCGACAAGAGGCCGACCCCAGTCGCGCCGAGGCCCGAAGCCACTGTGGCAAGCGCAGAGTCAACGCCATCTGGAGCATTCACCGCTCTGCGGTATTTTTTGTACAAACTCGACCGAGAATCACGATCTTGGGAGAGTTCATGTTGGATATCACAGATATGCTTTAGCCTGTAGTCATGCGCGGATTCGGCCTCGTCCAATGTTGGATATAGTCCCATGATAAATCTATATGCTGTTGTCAAGGATATCTAACTCGAGGTTATCCAAGGGGCGGTTGAACACCTTGAGAGATTTTAAGCCGACGCCTTCAGCTAGGAAGATGTTGCCCACTGTCACATCGTTCCCTACTTTTGTAGTTATGCCCTCTAACGACAGATGCACGACAGGCTTATTAACTGCGTTGAGAGCAAAGAAAATCCGCAACTCTTGATCAGCGTGCTTATCAAGCCACTTGATCTGGAGATCTGGTAGTATGTCCACGAATCTATCGGGAGCGGGAGCGGGCGGTAACAGTATTGCAGCAACGATAGTTGAGTCTGAAGGAAGAGTGGTCAGGGCGGGTAACGACGTATTTATTACCAGAGCCCCTCGAGGATCAGTGCTTCTTAAATAGAATTTCCAGTCCTGGAGGTGTATTCTGACGTTGTTTTCAACCGGACTGTAGGACAGGAATGCCGTACCTCGATTAAAAACCTTTCTCACAAACCCGAATTTATCGACCTGTACTCCCGATTCGACCACATTAAGGTCAATGAGACAGCCCACATTGTCACTTTCGGCGAGAGTCCATTGTCCTTTTTCCGTTTTAACGAGGCTATATCTCACGTGCGTCCGCGTGTTTCCCGTGTTAATATCTTCAAGGTCTTTGAAACTTACATCCGTGTTTTTTCCTGGCGTAAGCTTCTTTCGATGGTATAAGCCGTTTCTGAACTGAAAGCCGGATAGGCGGTCATTGTGACCCGCGTCGCCAAACCCTTCGGTATCCGCGAGATCGCTTAAGGCTAAATCACTGCATCTGGGCCCAGCGGATTCAACCATCGTTGTCATGAACACCAAGAGTTACGCTCATATAAGCAGTCTTTACAAGTGTATCTGACCTATCTAACAGGGAGAACGTTAGCTGTGGGGTAGGGCCAGATATTAGTGGCTTATACTGTGGATTAGGGAAAGAAATGGTTTTTCCGCAGTTTATTCCCTCACCGGTCACAGCTATAGCTCTGAGAAGAGTGGAAGGGTAGGCCACACAAGGGTATGCAGGGCTTGTGCCAGCCGTCTCCATTGCCTTCCCCACTAGATTGTGCGATGTGCTCACCTCACCCAGGTGAGCGAACACTTCTTTATGGGGTGCTAGTGTGGGGAAGCTGTCGCCCTGCACTGTCCCATTCAGGATACTGTCAGGATTTGAGAATCCCAGGAGCCGCGCAAGGCCAAACAGTTGTATGCTACTGTCGGTGGTCAACTTCAGTCGACCGGTGGCATGGTTTATCTCCAGGTCCGCCCTGTGTGGCTTGAAGACCTCTTTATTAAGGGAACAGACATTGTAATAACCGCTAGGGACAGCCACAAGCTTTCCGCCAACAGAGAAGCTAGTTCCGGCTGGGACGTTCTCCCATAGTGGGTAGAAAGTGAGCTCGAGCAGTGCTACTTTGTATTGTCCGTTTTGGTTCTTGAGCGCATGCGTAAGGTCGACTGCTGCGCCATTTTGAATGTTGCTCAGTGTTACAAACATAGTAGCCGGCCACACGAAGTGCTAAACCAGCAAGGATTGCGCATGGATAATAGACACGCCTTTAGCTTCAATGCAAAGGCCACCTACCAAGCGGGCGGGTTGTACACCGCTGGAACGAGTGTTACTGGGACGTCATTCACTCATCAAGATATCTTGGTGAACTTAGAGAACACAGCAGGTGGTGACTTTGCGGCCCAGTTTCCTGATGTATTTGTGAAATACTGTCTGCCTAAAGTGAAAAGCGACCAGCTTGTTCAGGCGTGGCGCTCTAATCCCTTGCAGTTTTGGCAGAATCAGCTGAATTTCGCCGTGTGGTGCGCCACGACCGGCTGCGGCGTGTCTGTGAGCGACCACCTAGCCGCTGGCGCACGAACTGCTAGCCACACCCGGGCCCTCTACACCTTTCATGTCTACTTTCAGATCAGGCGGATCCTAAAAGAGATCCAGGCCCCGCTCCCTCAAGACGACGCCTGATTTAACAATCCATTTGACCGCAGAGCATATGAGCGCATCTGTGCAGAGTTTGGGGTGTCGCCGCATGCCGATTGGAGACAGCAGCAGAGCGAAAACAGCGGCATAGGAACGATTTACTTCTATGCCACACACGCAGGCTACATGCGACTTCCAAAACCGTACGACCCAACCTGGCATTCGTTTACTTTCCGAAAAAACACTTTCACATTGACTACATTGCGCAGGGATCGGAGGCTGACAAGGCGTGGACAACGTTCATGCTGGACAGATCGCAGGGCTTCACACATGCAGGCGTCGAGCGTGTTAATGATTCCATTCGAACGTATGTATGGGCCATCCTCGGCGCCCAGGCTCAGACGCGCACACGGATCTTAGGATAGGGCACAGCATTTGACGCGCAGAAGCAGTTTCTCGCCAACATCGAGGATGCGGTCTCTTCTCCAGTTGACCTCTCATCAGCGATAAAACGCTACCAAGACGTCCTGCAGTATGCAGGCTCCAAAGTTAACTATGTGTTCGGAATCGGTCTGTACATGGCGCCCAGTGACATGTTGCTCCGCATAGGCCATATCGCCGGTTACAACAATGAGATCGTAGTTGCAACAGAAAATCAAAAACTGGGCGAGAACGCGGACGTTAACGCAACAGTCGCTCCTCCAAACACAGAAGGAGATACGGGAGAAAAAGGAGTGGTTTCCACGGCGAGCGGCAGGACGGGAGAAAAAGGAGTGGTTCCCACGGCGAGCGGCAAGACCGCGACGCTGGATCATGCCGTTCCCACCGCGCCGGTTCACTCCTCGCGAGATGTCGCTGCCTCCACGGTCCCAGCTAGTCAACACGACGACGAAAAGACCGCAATCATCGTCGGTGTCATCGTAGCTGGGCTGGTGACCATTTGGCTATTTCGTTAGCCAGGCGCGAGTCACCACATAAAGCAGCCCCGCAGCCGCAACAACCAAGGACAACATATTCTCTGCAAGCCATCCAGCAGTTTTCGCCATAAGGCTAAGAAGCCAGGAAACAATGCTCCCAATTATGCCGGGTAGCGCCGCCGCGGCTTTTCCGGCAAGCTTTGCGAGGATTCGGCCGAGGGCGTGTAGGTGTTTCTTGACCCACTCTTTTAGAGTCGCGCTCGTCGGAACGACTGGCTTGGAAGGAGTCGGTGTTGGGGTCGGGGTGCCCCCGCCCGTCAAAGCAAGCACTAGCGTGGACACGATGAAGCCCAGCGCAGTGACGATGCTAACAACGGTTACCCCCTGCTCTCTGAACAATGTGCGAAGTCGCTCAGCCAGGGTAGTATCTTCGTTGAGGACGCGGTTTATCGACTCACGGATTCGGTTAATCTGTGAGCGAAGAGCCTCCCGACTGGCAGTTGCAGCCTCAAGGCGGGCGGCCCGCTCATCCTTGAGTTCTCGAACACGCTCCGCGACGCGCCTTCGAGAGAACTCATCTACGTCAGTCTCATTCAGTTTTCCTTCCTCAAGAGCAATGCGGTCATCCAATGCTGACAGCTTGGCCAGGTTGTTGGTGAGCTCACCCCGAATGGCCTGGAGGGCTTTGTCAAGCCCGCGCAGCTCTCTGAGATTTAAAGGGGGGTCGCGCATGGTGCCGAGGACTTCATCGATTTGCGCGGCCGTGAAGGCCGTTTCCATTTTCCGAACAGCGTCTGTGGCTACCTTGGCTCTTCCGTCGAGGTCCTGGAGTTCAACGCTTTCGACCGCCGCTGCAGCCCCACCAAGTTCTTCGCTCGCTGTCTGTAGAGCTACCACAGCCTGAGGGGGCAGCTTTTCCGATGCCTTACGGCGCCAGTCTGTAAACCCTAGTTCATCCCGAATCGCGTTGATACCGCCACGCTTCCCAGCTACCGTGGACAGGGAGAGAGGTCGGCCTGTACGAAGGTTAATTAAGTCCAAGTTGGGGAAAGCCACAAGGCGCAGCTTCCCGTCAGTCGTGACTTCAAACCTCGAGTAATCCCTACCTAGGTTGGCAGTAATCCCCTCCTCTGCCTGGTAGGTGTAGTAGTCATCGACAGTTGTCTGGACTAACTCTTGCTGAAGAGAGAGAGGGCGCTCACCTTCCTGCGCTTGCGCGTCCGAAGGACCCACTCTGTCTGATGACAAATCGACATCGTCCGTTTCCTCGTCCCTCCTCGTTTCTGTCTCGTCGAGACGGCCGGTATCAACAGCATAGTCCTCCATATTGAATAGTCCGCCATATTGAATAGACACAGCTTATCACTTCAACAAGATGGCTTCTTCACAATACGGTCGCAAGCTTAATCCCTACCGCAGACTTCGCGAGCCACTTGGGATCAAGGGGGTTCGCCAGGCAGTTGTGATCACAAACAACCCCAGCACTATCGATCAGAACCAACAGCTACTGGTGCGCTTTCCCAATCTCGGAACGAACGATGTTATCGTTCCGGGGACCGCCCGCCTCGCCTTCAACATCGAACTGAAATCATCCGACGTGAATCGAACCGTGGTTCAGAATTTGGGCCGCGCAATCATAAAGAAGACAACAATCAAAATCAGCGGCAATGAGGTTATGAGCATTGACGACTCCGACGTATACTACTGCTATCGCGACCTGTGGAAAACAGCCAAAGAGCGCGATAATGCAGCCTACCAGGGTATAGATACTGGCAGAACCCAGAACACGACAAAGCTTCGGGTTGGTGCCGGGGATGCTGAAAACAAGAAAACAGATAAAGCCATAGCGCGGGCATACGGCAACCGCTTCTTTGTCCCGCTGGACTTCGAGTTGCTGGACAGCCACATGCCTTTCTACCAAAGTGCGCTTGGTGATCGTCTGGAGTACGAACTGACATTCAACGACTACAGTCGCGTGATCGTCGCAGAGGATGATGAAGCCGCCAGTTACAATATTGAAACATCTGCCTGGAGTTCGAAATGGTCACGCAGAATGATCTCGCTAGATTGATCCGAACCCAGTATGCAGGACGCCTAGCCATCCTCTACGACAAGGTGCTCCGCCACCGCAAACTGACACGTAACAAGTCTGACACTCTCTGGAACATCAACCTGAACGTGCCCGCTCGCAGCATGAAGGGCATTCTTATGCTGTTCGAAGAACCTGACCCCTGGAAGCGCGACACTGAGGACTTCTATAATCCGCTCATCACGAAGGTAGAGGTGTGCATCGAGGGGGTGCCGAATCAGCTGTACAGTCAAGGACTGAGAGCGCACCAGCTGTGGGATGAGACCAAGAAAGAGTTCGCAGCCGGTAGTAAACGTCAATTCGAGGTTGCAATGGCCGCAAAAGACCTGGATCTGGCAGACGTCTCCCTGGGGGAGTTCCTGACCACAAAATATGCACTATGGCTGGATCTGCGAGTCACGGACGATGACGGACTACATGGGAGCGGCCGAAGAGTGGTGAATGCCAGCGAGGGCATCACCATCCAGATCACAAAGGAAGCAGAGCCGGCCGGCGCATTGAACGTTTATCTGTACATCGTCATGGATGCACAAATGAATATCGAGGATGGCCGACTCAAAGAAGTGCTCAATTAATGGCGCAGCCCCGCTGCTTCCCAAAGACCCCCACTCCGCTATTATATGTGGCCAGACAGGGTGTGGTAAGACTGTTTTCGCCCTTGACCTACTCGAAGGCCACTTCCGTGGTGTCTTTGAGCACATCGTCATCCTTTGTCCCACGATTCGCTACAACAGCACCTACCTAGCCCGACATTGGGTCTGGGCTGACCCAGAGATCTACATAGTCGACCCCGGCGAGCGTCTCCACGACTATCTGCGAGCATTCTATCGCCTATTTGCCGGAGAACACACTTTGTACATCATTGATGACTGTGCCGCAAGCAAGGCTCTAACCAAAAAGAAAGACAGGCTGTCTGAGCTAGCCTTCAGTGGCCGCCACACAGAGCAGAGCGTTTGGGTGCTGACCCAGAAGTACAACTCGGTCTTGAAGGATCTACGAGAGCAGACGCGATGGTGCGCCCTGTTTCACTGTAAGGACCGCGATTCTTTTGAAGAGTGCCTCCGCGAGAACGATGTTATTCCAACAAGAGATGAGCGACTCAAAACTAGGGCGCTGCTGGCAGAGACAAAACATGCAAAACTCCTGTTAAAAACTGACCAGCCGGCTGCATATATGGTTGTTGTTTAGGCCGTAAATGTGGGAAGTGCTACTGCTTTGCCAGATTCTTACTCTCGGAGCCTTTGTGTATATCATCTACGAATATATTAGACTGAAGAGGTACGTAAGTCATAGTATCACCCTTTGCCAGCGGTACGCGCAAGTGATACGGGCCACGCACGTAGCAAACATGGATTGCGATGAGATTATTGACGAGCTGTTGGAAGAAGAGGCCGGCGGTCGTGCAGCCAAGGCGGCTACATCTAGTTGCCACGACGGCGCGGCAGCCGGAGCCACAGGGTCTCGCTCAAGCTCCGTAGGGGCCGACGGGATGACTATTGCTAGTAAACGCGAAAGACTAGCAGCGTTGGCCGCCGGAGGACAGGCCAAGGAGTACATGGGGAGGGTCATTACATCGGACCAGGTCGAAAGCCTGGACGATATAGAAGTTGACAAGCTGTATGCTCGCTATGAAGCGCGCTTGGGAGCTAAGATGACCAAGACCTTGGGGACAGCTGCACTTCAGCTCTATGCCATGGCAGCCAGCTCTTTGCTCCCCATTCCATCTGAAAATCAGTCAAAGCTCGTTGCTGACCTAGAAGATGATCCCTTCGTTGAGCATGCGCTAAGCAATGCTACCTGTCAGCTATACCACCGCTTTGGAATGCTCTTAGCACCCCTGACCACATTCCTTACCACTGTTAAACACTGCCAATTTGGACACACATGTCCCCAGACATATGCGTCTGCGTTCGATGATGACGGAGGTACTGGAACCACAAGCGAATCAGCCACCGGTGAGAGTGACTCGACAGACCCTCAGTCAGGAAGGGACAGCGCCTGATGGAAAGAACCCTAAAAAGGTGGAAGCGGGACGAAAGGGCGCTGCCGCGCGAAAGGCCAAACAAGAACGACTGAAGATGGAGCTCAAGGAGATCAAGGAACGTCTTGCTCCCACAGGGATGTCACAGGCTGCCGAGACGACCACCACCAACACCGAACCGACCGTCGAAAACGCACGGAGTGCTGGACCACAGTGGGCTCCTTATATACTATGCAGTCTAGGAATTGCAGGGGCTCTGCTCGTGGGATACAGGTTGCGCTCGCGTGCACTTTCAGGATTGCCGCTTGTGAGAGAACCAATCGATCGTCGAGCGGCAGCGCGCCTGACGCCAGTCGTCCCGACCGAAGCTACGGGGGCCGAGCAATTAAAGGACCCTTTTCGTATGCAATAAGATGTCAGCCAGGTAACCACAGTAGCCGCGCCAGAAAGGGACAACGTATAAAACATGGCCTCGATTGCCTTGCTAGTGGGTGGAGCTCTGGTCAATGCTCTTGCCTTCAGTGGGTCGAATTACCTCTTTCAAATGTTTCGAAGTTCGGGTCTTGACGAAGAGCGCAAACGTCATGACAAGGCTATAGAACAGCTCCAGGCTACACGGGATGCATGGACAAAAAAGCGAACCGAAAGGCTTGACTGGATAAACGAAGAGCTCCGACGACAGGGACACGCCGTTCGCACATTCCATGACGTCGATGCCGCAATCCGCGAGTACTCACAAGTCACGGGCAAAATACTTGACCCTCTCGGCCCAGAGCCACGTCTTTCAGACATGTACGTACCTTCAGGTAACCAAAAAGACCGGGAGATCGCCTTTGTCATTCTAGGAATGGGCGTGACGGGGCTCGTAGCCTATCAAGTAGCCAAAAACTTGTAGCCTAGTAGAGCCGCATCTTGTGTGCACAAGGCCAGTTGCCACGCACACTAGCAATATTAGAGACTTTCACCTCTTGGAATGTCGGCACGACAGCAGCTACAATGGGTCGTGAAACGAAAAAGCTATCCCGACGCCTCGCGGGGCACTACTACAGCCCGAGCGGTTACTGGAAGGGGCTAGCGGCTATCAAGAACCTCGCCGCAGCAGCCAGGGTCTCCGAAGATATGGCCCGAATATGGCTCAAGAAGCAGGCCATTTGGCAGATTTATCTTCCGCGCCCTCGCCATGTTCCACGCCCGCGTTTTGGTATGAAGATGCCGAACGAGGTTCATCAAGCCGACCTGCTTTTTCTACCACACGACCGCTTCCCCCGTGGTCGCAAAACCTACAAGTATGCGCTCACGCTTGTAGATGCGGCATCGCGCTACAAGGAGGCCGAGCCTCTGGCCACAAAAGAAGCCAAAGAGGTCGATGACGCTCTCTCCCGCATCTACAAGCGGAGCCCTCTTAGCTGGCCGAAGCTTCTTCAGGTTGACCCTGGGCGCGAGTTTATGGGCGCGGTGAGCCAGCTACTGGCCAAGCATGACGTTTCTGTCAGACGCGGTCGTGTGGACATTCATCGGGACCAGGGGATCGTGGAGCGCTTTAACCGGACCCTGACTGAGCGGTTGTTTGGGCACCAATACGCCCAGGAGATGCGACTTCCGTCGGGGGCACGTTCAACGGAGTGGGTGGCTCGACTGCCTGCCGTCGTTAGGGCCCTGAACGGAGAAGTGACCCGCCTCACCGGTAAGAAGCCTAAGGATGCCATCAAGCTTGTGGCTGTGACACAAAAACCTTCTTCTGTTGTTGCTGGTCGCCCCATCGGTCTCAAAGAGGAAAAGCTTCCCTCTGGTGTTGGCGTTCGGTACCTATACCAGGATGGCGAGCTGGAGGGTGGAAGACGCCGCGCGACTGATCCAGTGTGGTCCCTCCAGGTGTACCGGCTTGGACGCTCGGTCACCAAACCTGATGAGCCTGTCCTGTATTATCTGCAAGCTGGTCCTGCTCGTGGGTTTGTCCGGGAAGAGCTCCTTGCGGTGCCTCCTGATACTCAGCTGCCGCCGGATGGCGTTCTCAAGTGATCTCATCAATAAACTCATCCATCTCAGCCGCCCCAGCGGGGGTAGCGTCCTTGTGGCCGTAGGCTAAGGTGTCCACCCCATTTTCTGCGATCCAGCGTTTGCTATCGAAGGGGGACAGTGAGACCTTGTTAAGGTGCTGCCCGTAGATGCGGTGGCGCTCAGACCGCAGCACATCCATGCCATGGCGGAAGGTCTTCTTACCGAAGAGGGCCTCTTTATACTGCTCATGGCGGAGGCGCCTCTTCACGACGGTCTTTTTGACGCCCTTCGCCTTCTTTATGTTCATTCCGCTGGCCTCGAGAATGCTGTACATTTTTGGGCGGAGGCCCACATACTCAGCGATGGGGCGCCCGGCACACTCGTCCTTCATTTTGCCTAGAACCTTCTTGTTCACCGTACTGTGTAGCGGGTGGTCCTGGGGGTAGTCAGAGGTGTCGTAGAGGTGGCTACACTCAGCCATGTCCTTGTACACGTCCTCCGTCAGGATCTCAAGGAGGAGAGAGTCAGTGTCTGTGTAGAGGAGCTGGCAGCGCTCCCCGTACCGCTTCTTCATCTGGTTGTAGAAGAAATCGTACATGAGGTGCTTCGAGAGGTCAAGGATGCTCATACCCACATACACAGGGCGGTTGAGGACTAAGCGCCTCTTGTGGACTTGGATCGCCGCGAGTTCGCCATCGAAGATGTTCGCCCGTGCGAAGGCCGGGCTGGCTATCAGGCGCCTAAGCTTGTCCTCCTCGTACGCGCGCACAAGCTTCACGTCAACTCGCTTGCGGAGGTTCTCCATGGTCTTCCCGAAGACTGAGTTGTTCATCAGCTTGTACAGGTCCTTCTCGAAGTCGCTGGTTGCCGTCTTCCGGAGCTCGGTGTTCATCCTAATGTAAGGTTCCATCCAAGGGTTCTGCTGGAATTTCAGGGCCCGGTGGACCTTCTTCAGGCGTATGCCCAGGGACATGTAGAGCTGCAGATTGCGGTAATGAAGCACATAGCGTTCTTTGTCGCGGAGGTTGGGGACCAGCTTTCCGACCTCGCTCGGTGTCACCCCAACACCTAGGAGGTCATGCTGATAATCCGACATCCACTGTTTCTGAACCACCAGGCGCTCCGGCGCCAGCGGGTAGGCGTTGTGCCTGTTGTGCAGCTCTTCGGGGCTCTGTCTAGTGCTGCATTGATCTCACTGGCCTGTAGGACAGCCTCCTGCTTGTGGCGGAGTACAGGCTCTGTGTACTCCACGACGCCATCAGGGTGCACTTTTTCAAGCCGGATTCTAATAGCAAGCTGGAACTTGACTCCTCTGAGATCCTGAATCTCTTCTGTGAGTTTCTGGTGGATCTGGGGGCGCACATCCTCCAAGAAAGCTCTTGGGTCTGCGCCAAGGGGATGGTCCTCAGGCACATCCATCTGCCAACCCCGTAGGTAGTTTCCGATGACCCGCGGCGTCTGCCTGAAGACCAGCTCGCCTGTCTTGCTTGCAACATCGAGCAGGTCTAGGATCTCCTTCTGGTAGTCCTGGGTAGTTCGGAAAGTTTTGGAGGGGGGATTCGGGTCAAACTCCTCCACAATCCTCTTCCTTTTTCTCTCCTTGACCTTACGAGGCGGAGGTGTCGGTCGATGACTGCTTGGAGCAGCTTGCAGTAAGGGCTTTAGCAAGCGCTGCTTTACTGCTTTGGGGATCGGCTCATCCAGGATGTTGTGAACAACACTCTGAACAGGCTCCGGTGTTTGCATCTCGGCCAACAGCTGGTCGATTTATTCGTCCATGGTTATGTTACCGAATGGGTATGCACTATAGTGAAGGTATCTCTAATAGCAAAATCAGAAGGGGTCTATTGCAGCCAATCGCCGAAACTCATTCTTGAGGACCTGTTGCCCGCGCTGCCCCTAGGCATCCCCACGCGCGATGGGCTTCAGAGCCTTCCCCGGCCCAACGGCGGGCGCACCGAAGCCGCGCGTCGGCGTAGATAAACAATAGCCAATTACTTATCTACGTGGATCCTTATGTGCTTGATGCGCGGAGGAGGGGGTGGGGCGCTCCCCTTGAGGGTGTTGGGGCGCCCCCACGCCGTCTGCTCGCTCCCCTTGGGGAGCTGTTCTCGTACCCCCAGTGTGTATACTACTGAAGCGGCCATTTACGGCCTTTGACCTCTGAGGCCGTGTAGAGGTCAAGGCCGCTATAGTTCCAACAGGTGGCGCCCCCTCTTTCACCTCGAATTCCTCCGCGGTGATGCGGTCTGGTGGTGATGCGGTCGCGGGAAAAAGCTTCCGCAGAGAAAAATTAGTCCCCAGACTTCAAATACGCAGCATGGTCCGATTGGGTCGAGTGAGGTATCAAAGTGAAGCATTCGTGAAGGGGCATCCAGTCATGGGTGGGTGCATGTACAATTTCTCCGAGAAAAAAAGCGGAATACGGACTTTACCCCTAAAATAAGGGAAAACACCTATCAACGCTAGCCAAAAGGGCTAATATCGGTCCCCGGGCTTATCGGAGCCTGCCTATCTAGTCAATGGGGTGGGTACATGTAAAATTAGGATTTTTCCCCGAAAATATAAAAAGCGGAACACGGACTTCACCCCTAAAATAGGGGAAAACTCCTATCAACTCTAGCCAAAAGGGCTAATATCGATCCCCGGGCTTATTGGGACCTGCCTATCAAGTCAATGGGGTGGGTGCCTGTAAACTTAGGATTTTTTCCCGAAACTATAAAAAGCGGAATACGGACTTTACCCCTAAAATAGGGGAAAACACCTATCAACTCTAGCCAAAAGGGCTAATATCGGTCCCCGGGCTTATTGGGGCCTGCCTATCCAGTCAATGGGGTGGGTGCATGTAAAATTAGGATTGTTTCCCGAAACTATAAAAAGCGGAACACGGACTTTACCCCTAAAATAGGGGAAAACCCCTATCAACCCTAGTCAAAAGGGCTAATATCGGTCCCCAGGCTTATTGGGACCTGCCTATCAAGTCAATGGGGTGGGTGCATGTAAAATTAGGATTTTTTCCCGAAACTATAAAAAGCGGAATACGGACTTTACCCCTAAAATAGGGGAAAACACCTATCAACTCTAGCCAAAAGGGCTAATATCGGTTCCCGGGCTTATTGGGGCCTGCCTATCCAGTCAATGGGATGGGTGCATGTAAAATTAGGATTGTTTTCCGAAAATATAAAAAGGCGGAACACGGACTTTACCCCTACAATAGGGGTCTGTATTATACAATATAAGGGAAAATGCCTGTATGGGGGGAGGGGTGGTCAAAAATTTTTTGTGGGCTTTACTATGGCTTGTGGGGTCTGGTTTTTCTCGTCTCGCCGAGAAAAACACAATGGGAGGGGTTCCTGAGCGAATCGGTGAAATTTTTGGGAAAAGTCACCGAGGTCTGTATATAGGCTCATACTGGCTATATGGGGGGAGGGGTGGTCAATTGTTTTTTGTGGGTGTTACTATCGGTTGTGGGGTCTCGTTTTTCTCGTCTCGCCAAGAAAATGACAATGGGAGGGGTCCCGGAGCGAATCGGTGAAATTTTTGGGAAAAGTCACCGAGGTCTGTATATAGGCTCATACTGGCTATATGGGGGAGGGGTAGTCAAATTTTTTTGTGGGCTTCACTATGGGTTGTGGGGTCTCGTTTTTCTCGTCTCGCCAAGAAAATGACAATGGCACGAATCGAATCGGTGAAATTCTTGGGAAAAGTCACCGAGGTCTGTATATAGGCTCATATAGCTCCATACTGGCTATATGGGGGTATAGGTTCAACCTTGGAAATTCACACACGTTCATTGTGATATGGGCTGTTTGGATTTGTTTTCCACGTCTCGTCATTTAGAACACGATGGGAAGGGTCCCGGAGCGAATCGGTGAAATTTTTGGGAAAAGTACCGGGTAGGCCTGTATATAGGCCTATAGGCTGGCTATATGGGGGTATAGGTTCAACCTGGGAAATTCACACACGTTCATTGTGATATGGGTTGCTTGGATTTGTTTTCACGTCTCGTCATTTAGAACACGATGGGAAGGGTCTCGGAGCGCAACGGTGAAATTTTTGGAAAAGTACCATATAGCCCATATAGTCCCATACTGGTTTTATGGGAGTATAGGTTCAACCTTGGAAATTCACACACGTTCATTGTGATATGGGCTGTTTGGATTTGTTTTTCACGTCTCGTCATTTAGAACACGATGGGAAGGGTCCCGGAGCGAACGGTGAAATTTTTGGAAAAGTTCACCGAGGCCTGGGTAGGCCCATAGGCCTATACTGCATGGCTATGGGGGTATAGGCCCATACGGGGTGGACGTTTTGGGGTCTAGGTGAGCCCCTAATGATCCTATGATGTCATATGAGGTCTTATTTTGAAGCTCTCGTGGAGGAGCATCCGACTGGACTAATGGTTCGTCCGTTTTCAATAGTCTGCGCATGCGCAGTCTGGCCGTAGTATAGAAAGCGGGCATTTTGGGTGGTATGTGGGTGTGTGTTTGGGGTAGAGATGGACCGCTATGGGTCCGTGGGTCGTGGAAGGTGTCAAAGTGAAGCTTGTGTGGGTTAGAGTCAGAATGGTGTGTTTTTAAGTGCAAGTCGCGTCAATCTGCGCATGCGCAGTTGGTTGTAGTAAGTAAAGTGGCCATTTTGGGGCAGTACAGGAAGGTATTTGGGGTCGAGATGGACCATCCTTGGTCCGAATGCGTCCTGGAAGGTGTCATCTTGTAGCTCTCGGGGTGTAGACCCCGATTTGAGGGCTGCCCACGTCACCTGTGACGTCATCGGTGACGTCATCAGTACGAGTAGTAGCGAAAGTGGGCATTTTAGGGCAGTACAGGAAGGTATTTGGGGTAGAGAGGGACCATCTTTGGTCCGAATGTGTCTAGGGAAGTATCATGTTGTAGCTCACGGGGTGTACATCCCGACTTGAGGGATGTCCGCGTCATCTGTGTCGTCATCGGTGACGTCATCAGTACGAGTAGTAGCGAAAGTGGGCATTTTGGGGCAGTGAAGGAAGGTATTTGGGGTAGAGATGGACCATACTTGTAGCAACGCCCGCCAACACCAAGCTCAACGATTCAACGCCCTGGTGAAATAGCTCAGAAGCTCTGATTTTCTAGATATTCCATGGAATTGTCACTCATTCTTCGAAATGCAGTGACGTCCGTCGTTACGCCTTAACAGACCGGAGAGAGTACAACAACAACAACAAGGATGAGCCATGAGAGAACAACAACAACAAGAAGTTTTTTCATATAGTTTATTCTCCCCAATGTTACATCATACCCACGCTGGGGGAGCCGCGTTGGGTATATTTACAATTCAAGAAGACTCTTGTCCAATCAGAGGCCACCATTTGCATTTGTCATATTCGTTCCTGTCCGTTAGATGTATTCTTGTCCAATCAGAAGTCTCCATTTCAGAAAGTTCCATCTTCGGCCATGTTCGCTCTGAACCGTTTATTCTAATCATCGTCGGGCAGGCCAGGATACCGTTGAGGCAACATATCCTCAGATAGTTGTTTGTGCATTCTGAGTATCTATGAGTGCATGGGTGAATACATTCACCCGATGGGAAGATTCCGTAATTTGGTCACGAAGAACGTAACATTCGTCACCCTCTCTACGACCCACTTGGTGTTGGGGCGCTGTTCATAGGCCCATTGCAAGACATCCAATTGGTCCACTTGGTCCAGCACGGGCTTTAGCGATGTCCGGTTAATGATGGTAAACGCTTGGTCAAATACCCGGATGTTTCTGCTCGGGTAAAAGTATCGGACTTGATCTGTCTCCTTATGCTGCAGTACATAACCGAACGCCAGATTTAATTTGAAGGACGTAGCTTGGTCATTGAAGATGGCTTCCACGTAGTTGCGTAGACGGGTGAGGCCAGTCAGCCGGAAATTGTAGATATCTTGAATAGGGCGATGACGGTGGAAACAGTGCCGTATCATGGGCCAATGGCGCCGATAGATGTCACTCACTGGATGGGCGTCCTGTAAGAGATCGCTGGGAACATCCACCGCATCTTCCAGAAAATGTTCGTTGTTGTCAGGCGTATGACTGGGAACAGTAATGCTAGGGACCGGCTGGATATCTAGGCTCTTCTGAACTGTGGGTATAGGCGGGCTCTCCGTGATCGCATCACCAGTGGCATTCGTCTCCCCGGGTTCATCTTCAGTGGGTCTGTCCCTCCTGGGTGCCTCTTTAGTGGAAAGTTGTCCCTCATGCCGTGGTGACGGACCATGAATCAAACGCTCATGCCGTCTTAACTGACTGGGTCGTTTGAAGAGTTGACCACATTCTTCGCATGGACGCTTGGGTGGCCCATGAATTGAACGTTCATGGCGCTGTAAATGATCCGGGCGCTGAAACGACAGTGTACATATCGTACAGCTATACCGGGCGGTTCCGGCGTGCTTGGTAGCCTCATGGCGGCGCAAGTTGTGCAGACGAGTGAATGATTCGAGCACGTAGTACAAGTGAACATCTTGGTGGCTGACAGACTGTCTGATGAAACGGCCAGGCCGCTTCCCTTTTATAGCAAGCTAGCTGGTGATCTATTTTTGGCACAATCAGTTCAACTTGGACATTCCGTGTCTTTTCGGTGACGTCCGTGACTATTCGGGTACCTCCGTGTCTCTTCGGTAACCTCCGTGTCTTTTCGGCAACCTCCGTGTCTCTTCGGTCACCTCCGTGTCTTTTCGGTGACGTCCGTGACTCTTCGGGCACCTCCGTGTCTCTTCGGTAACCTCCGTGACATCTTCGGTCACCTCCGTGTCTCTTCGGTGACCTCCGTGACATCTTCGGTAACCTCCGTGTCTCTTCGGGTACCTCCGTGACATCTTCGGTCACCTCCGTGTCTCTTCGGTCACCTCCGTAACTATCCGGCTGTTCAGGTGTAAACCCCGATGTACCCGTATGGAACACACAGCTAAAGGACCCGGATAGAAGTACCCGGATGTAGGCGCGGACGTCATTGACAAGAGCCCGGATGTACAAGAACCCGGATGTACCCGGATGTAAAAGTCCCCGGATGTAAAAGTGCCCGGATGTTTACGAATGTTCCACCATTCCGGACTTCTATCAGGTCCATGTCCAGAAGCTCTCATGTCCTGCATGTGAATAGTCATATTGTGTGTGTATGCATGTGTGTATGCGTCTGTGTGTGTGTGCGTGTGTGTGTGTGTGTGTGTGTGCGTGCCTGTGCGTGTGTATGTGTATGTGTATGTATGCCTCTGTGTGTGTGTTTATGTGTGTGCTTGCGAGTGTGTTTACGCGTATGTGTGCGTGCGTGTGTGTGTGCGTGTGTGCGCGTGTGTATGAGTCTGTGTGTATGTGTGCATTGCGTCTGTGTGTATGTGTGTATGCGTGTATGCGTCTGTGTGTATGCGTGTGTGTGTGTGTATGCAACCACCACCACCACCACCATCACCACTGCCACCACCACACACCACCACCATTACACACCACCACACACCACCACTACCACCTCCACCACTGGGCACACGTATCTGGTGCACTCTGTACCCTATAGCCCGTAGGGCATAGGGTACACCAGGGTGTTGGTGCGATCGGAGCTCTTGGAGCTCAAAGCGTGTGGAGCTCAGAGCTCGGAAGTGACATTTGCATATGACCTCTGTGAGGTCACTTCCGCTTCCGTTCACGTGACGCGAACTGACCTTTGACCCTGGCGCGCGCTAACAATACCGGATAAAAATTGCGCGCCGGGGTCAAAGGTCAGTTCCGGTCACGTGAACGGAAGCGGAAGTGACCTCACAGAGGTCATATGCAAATGTCACTTCCGAGCTCTGAGCTCCACACGCTTTGAGCTCCAAGAGCTCCGATCGCACCCACACCCTGGTGTACCCTATGCCCTACGGGCTATAGGGTACAGAGTGCACCAGGTATGTGTGCCCAGTGGTGGTGGTCGTGGTGGTTGTATGGTGGTGTGGTGGTGTGTGGTGGTGGTGGCGTTGACGGGCGTCAACGCCCGGTGGTGGTGGTGGTGGTGGTAGTGGTGGTGTGTGGTGGTGTGTGGTGGTGGTAGTGCTGATGGTGGTGGTGGTGGTGGTGGTTGCATACACACGCACACGCATACACACAGACGCATACACGCATACACACATACACACAGACGCAATGCACACATACACACAGACTCATACACACGCGCACACACGCACACGCACACGCATACACACACACGCGTAAACACACTCGCAAGCACACACATACACACACACAGAGGCATACATACACATACACATACACACGCACATGCACGCACACACCCACACACACGCCTACACACACAAGCACACACACACACGCCCAGACACGTGTACACACACACACACACGCACACAGACGCACACATACACACAGACACACACGCATACACACAGGCGCATACACACACATACACGCTGCACACACACATACACACACACGCGTACACGCAAGCATACACACACACAAACCCACACATGCATACACACACGCATACATTCACGTACACACACACGCACACGCACACCAACGCGCGCACACACACCCACACACACACACACACACAGACGCATACACACATGCATACACACACAATATGACTATTCACATGCAGGACATGAGAGCTTCTGGACATGGACCTGATAGAAGTCCGGAATGGTGGAACATTCGTAAACATCCGGGCACTTTTACATCCGGGGACTTTTACATCCGGGTACATTCGGGTTCTTGTACATCCGGGCTCTTGTCAATGACGTCCGCGCCTACATCCGGGTACTTCTATCCGGGTCCTTTAGCTGTGTGTTCCATACGGGTACATCGGGGTTTACACCTGAACAGCCGGATAGTTACGGAGGTGACCGAAGACACGGAGGTGACCGAAGATGTCACGGAGGTGCCCGAAGAGACACGGAGGTTACGGAAGATGTCACAGAGGTCACCGAAGAGACACGGAGGTGACCGAAGATGTCACGGAGGTTACCGAAGAGACACGGAGGTGCCCGAAGAGTCACGGACGTCACCGAAAAGACACGGAGGTGACCGAAGAGACACGGAGGTTGCCGAAAGACACGGAGGTGACCGAAAAGGAACACGGAGGTGACCGAAGATGTAACGGAGGTGCTCGGAGAGACACGGAGGTTACCGAAGATGTCACGGAGGTCACCGAAGAGACACGGAGGTGACCGAAGATGTCACGGAGGTTACCGAAGAGACACGGAGGTGCCCGAAGAGTCACGGACGTCACGGAAAAGACACGGAGGTGACCGAAGAGACACGGAGGTTGCCGAAAAGACACGGAGGTTACCGAAGAGACACGGAGGTGCCCGAATAGTCACGGACGTCACCGAAAAGACACGGAATGTCCAAGTTGAACTGATTGTGCTAAAAATAGATCACCAGCTAGCTTGCTATAAAAGGGAAGCGGCCTGGCCGTTTCATCAGACACTCTGTCAACCACCAAGATGTTCACTTGTACTACGTGCTCGAAATCATTCACTCGTCTGCACGACTTGCGCCGCCATGAGGCTACCAAGCACGCCGGAACCGCCCGGTATAGCTGTACGATATGTACACTGTCGTTTCAGCGCCCGGATCATTTACAGCGCCATGAACGTTCAATTCATGGGCCACCCAAGCGTCCATGCGAAGAATGTGGTCAACTCTTCAAACGACGGCATAAGCGTTTGATTCATGGTCCGTCACCACGGCATGATGGACAACTTTCCACTAAAGAGGCACCCAGGAGGGACAGACCTACTGAAGATGAACCCGGGGAGACGAATGCCACTGGTGATGCGATCACGGAGAGCCCGCCTATACCCACAGTTCAGAAGAGCCTAGATATCCAGCCGGTCCCTAGCATTACTGTTCCCAGTCATACGCCTGACAACAACGAACATTTTCTGGAAGATGCGGTGGATGTTCCCAGCGATCTCTTACAGGACGCCCATCCAGTGAGTGACATATATCGGCGCCATTGGCCCACGATACGGCACTGTTTCCATCGTCATCGCCCTATTCAAGATATCTACAATTTCCGGCTGACTGGCCTCACCCGTCTACGCAACTACGTGGAAGCCATCTTCAATGACCAAGCTACGTCCTTCAAATTAAATCTGACGTTCGGTTATGTACTGCAGCATAAGGAGACACATCAAGTCCGATACTTTTACCCGAGCAGTAACATCCGGGTATTTGACCAAGCGTTTACCATCATTAACCGGACATCGCTAAAGCCCGTGCTGGACCAAGTGGACCAATTGGATGTCTTGCAATGGGCCTATGAACAGCGCCCCAACACCAAGTGGGTCGTAGAGAGGGTGACCAATGTTACGTTCTTCGTGACCAAATTAAGGAATCTTCCCATCGGGTGAATGTATTCACCCATGCACTCATAGATACTCAGAATGCACAAACAACTATCTGAGGATATGTTGCCTCAACGGTATCCTGGCCTGCCCGACGATGATTAGAATAAACGGTTCAGAGCGAACATGGCCGAAGATGGAACTTTCTGAAATGGAGACTTCTGATTGGACAAGAATACATCTAACGGACAGGAACGAATATGACAAATGCAAATGGTGGCCTCTGATTGGACAAGAGCCTTCTTGAATTGTAAATATACCCAACGCGGCTCCCCCAGCGTGGGTATGATGTAACATTGGGGAGAAAAAACTATATGAAAAAACTTCTCGTTGTTGTTGTTCTCTCATGGCTCATCCTTGTTGTTGTTGTTGTACTCTCTCCGGTCTGTTAAGGCGTAACGACGGACGTCACTGCATTTCGAAGAATGAGTGACAATTCCATGGAATATCTAGAAGATCAGAGCTTCTGAGCTATTTCACCAGGGCGTTGAATCATTGAGCTTGGTGTTGGCGGGCGTTGCTACAAGATGACACCTCACACGACGCATTCGGACCAAGGATGGTCCATCTCTACACCAAATACCTTCCTTCACTGCCCCAAAATACCCGCTTTCGCTACTACTCGTACTGATGACGTTACCAATGACGTCACAGATGCTGCGGACATGCCTCAAATCGGGGTGTACACCCCGAGAGCTATAACATGACACCTCCCACGACGCATTCGGACCAAGTATGGTCCATCTCTACCCCAAATACCTTCCTTCACTGCCCCAAATGCCCACTTCCGCTACTCCTCGTACTGATGACGTCACCGATGACGTCACAGATGACGCGGACATCCCTCAAGTCGGGATGTACACCCCGTGAGCTACAACATGATACTTCCCTAGACACATTCGGACCAAAGATGGTCCCTCTCTACCCCAAATACCTTCCTGTACTGCCCTAAAATGCCCACTTTCGCTACTACTCGTACTGATGACGTCACCGATGACGTCACAGGTGGCGTGGGCAGCCATCAAATCGGGGTCTACACCCCGAGAGCTACAAGATGACACCTTCCAGGACGCATTCGGACCAAGGATGGCCCATCTCGACCCCAAATACCTTCCTGTACTGCCCCAAAATGGCCACTTTACTTACTACAACCAACTGCGCATGCGCAGATTGACGCGACTTGCACTTAAAAACACACCATTCTGACTCTAACCCACACAAGCTTCACTTTGACACCTTCCACGACCCATTCGGACCCATAGCGGTCCATCTCTACCCCAAACACACACCCACATACCACCCAAAATGCCCGCTTTCTATACTACGGCCAGACTGCGCATGCGCAGACTATTGAAAACGGACGAACCATTAGTCCAGTCGGATGCTCCTCCACGAGAGCTTCAAAATAAGACCTCATACGACATCATAGGATCATTAGGGGCTCACCTAGACCCCAAAACGTCCACCCTGTATGGGCCTATACCCCCATAGCCATGCAGCATAGGCCTATGGGCCTACCCAGGCCTCGGTGAACTTTTCCAAAAATTTCACAGTTTCGCTCCGGGACCCTTCCCATCGTGTTCTAAATGACGAGACGTGAAAAACAAATCCAAACAGCTCATATCACAATGAACGTGTGTGAATTTCCAAGGTTGAACCTATACTCCCATAAAACCAGTATGGGACTATATGGGCTATATGGTACTTTTCAAAAAATTTCACCGTTGCGCTCCGAGACCCTTCCCATCGTGTTCTAAATGACGAGACGTGAAAAACAAATCCAAGCAACCCATATCACAATGAACGTGTGTGAATTTCCCAGGTTGAACCTATACCCCCATATAGCCAGCCTATAGGCCTATATACAGGCCTACCCGGTACTTTTCCCAAAAATTTCACCGATTCGCTCCGGGACCCTTCCCATCGTGTTCTAAATGACGAGACGTGGAAAACAAATCCAAACAGCCCATATCACAATGAACGTGTGTGAATTTCCAAGGTTGAACCTATACCCCCATATAGCCAGTATGGACCTCGGTGACTTTTCCCAAATATGTCACCGATTCGTTCCGGGACCCCTCCCATTGTGTTTTTCTCGGCGAGACGAGAAAAACGAGACCCCACAACCCATAGTGAAGCCCACAAAAAAAATTGACCACCCCTCCCCCATATAGCCAGTATGAGCCTATATACAGACCTCGGTGACTTTTCCCAAAAATTTCACCGATTCGCTCCGGGACCCCTCCCATTGTCATTTTCTTGGCAACACGAGAAAAACGAGACCCCACAACCCATAGTAACACCCACAAAAAACAATTGACCACCCCTCCCCCCATATAGCCAGTATGAGCCTATATACAGACCTCGGTGACTTTCCCCAAAAATTTCACCGATTCGCTCAGGAACCCCTCCCATTGTGTTTTTCTCGGCGAGACGAGAAAAACGAGACCCCACAAGCCATAGTAAAGCCCACAATTTTTTTTTGACCACCCCTCCCCCCATACAGGCATTTTCCCTTATATTGTATAATACAGACCCCTATTGTAAGGGTAAAGTCCGTGTTCCGCCTTTTTATATTTTCGGAAAACAATCCTAATTTTTACATGCGCCCACCCCATTGACTTGATAGGCAGGTCCCAATAAGCCCGGGGACTGATATTAGCCCTTTTGGCTAGAGTTGATAGGAATTTTCCCCTATTTTAGGGGTGAAGTCCGTGTTCCGCTTTTTATATTTTCGGGGGAAAATCCTAATTTTACATGTATCCACCCCATTGACTGGATAGGCAGGCCCCAATAAGCCCGGGAACCGATATTAGCCCTTTTGGCTAGAGTTGATAGGTGTTTTCCCCTATTTTAGGGGTAAAGTCCGTATTCCACTTTTTATAGTTTCGGGAAAAAATTCTAATTTTACAGGCACCCACCCCATTGACTTGATAGGCAGGTCCCAATAAGCCCGGGGACCGATATTAGCCCTTTTGGCTAGAGTTGATAGGAGTTTTCCCCTATTTTAGGGGTGAAGTCCGTGTTCCGCTTTTTATATTTTCGGGGGAAAATCCTAATTTTACATGTACCCACCCCATTGACTTGATAGGCAGGCTCCGATAAGCCCGGGGACCGATATTAGCCCTTTTGGCTAGGGTTGATAGGGATTTCCCCCTATTTTAGGTGTAAAGTCCGTGTTCCGCCTTTTTATATTTTCGGGGGAAAATCCTAATTTTACATGCACCCACCCCATTGACTTGATAGGTAGGTGCCAATAAGCCCGGGGTCCGATATTAGCCCTTTTGGCTAGGGTTGATAGGTGTTTTCCCCTATTTTAGGGGTAAAGTCCGTATTCCGCTTTTTATAGTTTCGGGAAAAAATCCTAATTTTACATGCACCCACCCCATTGACTTGATAGACAGGTCCCAATAAGCCCGGGGCCCGATATTAGCCCTTTTGGCTAGGGTTGATAGGTGTTTTCCCTTATTTTAGGGGTAAAGTCCGTTTTCCGCTTTTTTTCCGGAGAAATTTTACATGCACCCACCCATGACTGGATGCCCCTTCACGAATGCTTCACTTTGATACCTCACTCGACCCAATCGGACCATGCTGCGTATTTGAAGTCTGGGGACTACTTTATCTCTGCGGAAGCTTTTTCCTGTGACCGCATCACCACCAGACCGCATCACAGCGGAGGAATTCGAGGTGAAAGAGGGGGCGCCACCTGTTGGAACTATAGCGGCCTTGACCTCTACACGGCCTCAGAGGTCAAAGGCCGTAAATGGCCGCTTCCTATACTTTAACCTGGAAACAGCGCCCCCTGGTGGATGCAAGAGTTATCTCCCCCGGCAAAATGCGGGTTTAAATCATTGTTACCTACTACTCACGTCACTCCGTTGTCGATTTCAATTCGGTTCGGAGATCTGGATTGATTTATTCCGAAGTGTAGACGGTATCTTCCAGATATTCTGTCCCAGGATTTGATACTCAAAGAATGATTCCATAACCTGCGATGCATGAAATACTTTCTATTCCCTCAAGAACAAAATATATACCGGTAGGCCTAATTCTCGTACATTTAGACATACTTTGCGCTATATCATGCCAATTACTATTATTCGTAATTTTTTATTCCATGAAATCGCTGGTGGAGATCGTTGTTCAGTCGGTACTTCAGTAGTTATGGGGAAGGAAGAGTAAAGGTTGTATTGAGTGTGAAGAAGATACCGGTACCGGTATATTTAATAAGAATGTGAGGATTACGCAGTGTCCATGTGACACTGATAAGAAGGATCATATGTAGGGCGGGTTGGGGGAAACGAGTTGCACGTTGTGTTGTCACGACTAGTGCCCATCGCGGTGCGTTGGAGTGCTTATCCATTTATCCATCCATCCAACGTGTTTGAACGGTAGACATCAATCTGAATCACAACCGTGAGAAAGATCTGTCGCGCTGTCATGTATTAAATACAGAGTTGTCTCCCTTCAGCAACCTGTCTCCTTTGCACGCGGTGTCCGCGGTAAAATAACACTACGTCAAGACAGTGGCGAGAAGCTGAATGGCCGTGAAGATTCCGCCTTCAAATTTTGACATTTCTATGGCAACGAGGCTGTAAATCTGCATATTTGATTGTAGTTCTAATTCACCTGTAACCACCTGATGGAAAGACAAGGCTTGCATCCTACAGTAGAATGGGTCGACTGCGCATGCGCGATGAGTAGTGCGCGATGAGTAGTATAGAAAGGGCACGCGATCTCCCTATCCCTATAGGTGTGGCGCGGGATAGGGATAGGGTGGGGCGAGAGACCTGGGGTTTTCGCTACCTGAGATTCTATGGGCCAGGCTTGCACCATGCAGCAGAATGGGTCGACTACGCATGTGCGATGAGTAGTGCGCGATGAGTAGTATAGAGAGGGCACGCGATCTGGGGTTTTCCTGTGGTTTTCGCTACCTGATATTCCATGGGCCAGGCTTGCACCCTGCAGTAGAATGGGTCGACTGCGCATGCGCGATGAGTAGTGCGCGATGAGTAGTATAGAAAGGGCACGGGATCTGCCTATCCCTATAGGTGTGGCGCGGGATAGGGTGGGGCGAGAGACCTGGGGTTTTCGCTACCTGAGATTCCATGGACCAGGCTTGCACCCTGCAGTAGAATGGGTCGACTGCGCATGCGCGATGAGTAGTGCGCGATGAGTAGTATAGAAAGGGCACGGGATCTGCCTATCCCTATAGGTGTGGCGCGGGATAGGGTGGGGCGAGAGACCTGGGGTTTTCGCTACCTGAGATTCCATGGGCCAGGCTTGCACCCTGCAGTAGAATGGGTCGACTACGCATGCGCGATGAGTAGTGCGCGATGAGTAGTATAGAAAGGGCACGCGATCTCCCTATCCCTATAAACTAACCCATGGAGGTGAATGAACCCATGGGGGTGAATCAGCCATGGGGGTGAATGAGCACTCGTAACAATAAATCAGCAATAATTCAGGGAGATTTATACATTATTCAAAATTTGGCAGCTATAACTCAATTTTGAGCAACAGAAGGCCTACTTGACATCCCTAACTAACGCGGCATGCATATTCATATAGACAATAAATTATATCTTCAGATGAAGAAATCAACAAAACCACAGATAGATTTTTTTTTACTCACCCTGTATAGTCGTCACTACTCCTTTGCGTGTGGTAAGAATTCAAGCCATATCTAGGTTGAAAGAGAGTAATCGAAAGTAATCGAACATAGGCCGGCTATCAATAGGTTTGATTCGATCTATCTCTATCGGTACAAACGATTTCTAGCAGCAAGGGAACTGTCTACTATCAGTACCGGTACCGGTACCGGTTCTTTGAGCGCTAAATTGCACGACGTGACAGATATATGGCGTTTCCGTTAAAGGCGCCGCAATATATCCGGTCAATCTCTGGAGAGGACCGTAAAATCCAAAGCTCACAGCAGAGATTTTTAATGGTCCTAGATGAAAGTGTACCTGTGAAGTGTACCCGTGAAGTGTACCTGTGGAGAAAATATAGATTTTAACATGTACAAGTTAAGGCGTGAGATTTGGGACACAATTTGCAATTCCAATTACTGAGTTTCCGTCACGAACATGTCTACAGATGATATCTCCCTAGTATAACCGTGGCGTGTCCGACTCCTACTCCTCCTCCTCCTCCACTTTACTCACTGCACAGCGGGGCGCATAGGTGTGGCGCGGGATAGGGTGCGGCGAGAGACCTGGGGTTTTCGCTACCTGAGATTCCATGGACCAGGCTTGCACCCTGCAGTAGAATGGGTCGACTGCGCATGCGCGATGAGTAGTGCGCGATGAGTAGTATAGAAAGGGCACGGGATCTCCCTATCCCTATAGGTGTGGCGCGGGATAGGGTGGGGCGAGAGACCTGGGGTTTTCGCTACCTGAGATTCCATGGGCCAGGCTTGCACCATGCAGTAGAATGGGTCGACTACGCATGCGCGATGAGTAGTGCGCGATGAGTAGTATAGAAAGGGCACGCGATCTCCCTATCCCTATAAACTAACCCATGGAGGTGAATGAACCCATAGGGGTGAATGAGCCATGGGGGTGAATGAGCACTCGTAACAATAAATCAGCAATAATTCAGGGAGATTTATACATTATTCAAAATTTGGCAGCTATAACTCAATTTTGAGCAACAGAAGGTCTACTTGACATCCCTAGCTAACGCGGCATGCATATTCATATAGACAATAAATTATATCTTCAGATGAAGAAATCAACAAAACCACAGATAGATTTTTTTTTACTCACCCTGTATAGTCGTCACTACTCCTTTGCGTGTGGTAAGAATTCAAGCCATATCTAGGTTGAAAGAGAGTAATCGAAAGTAATCGAACATAGGCCGGCTATCAATAGGTTTGATTCGATCTATCTCTATCGGTACAAACGATTTCTAGCAGCAAGGGAACTGTCTACTATCAGTACCGGTACCGGTACCGGTACCGGTTCTTTGAGCGCTAAATTGCACGACGTGACAGATATCTGGCGTTTCCGTTAAAGGCGCCGCAATATATCCGGTCAATCTCTGGAGAGGACCGTAAAATCCAAAGCTGACAGCAGAGATTTTTAATGGTCCTAGATGAAAGTGTACCTGTGAAGTGTACCCGTGAAGTGTACCTGTGGAGAAAATATAGATTTTAACATGTACAAGTTAAGGCGTGAGATTTGGGACACAGTTTTGCAATTCCAATCACTGAGTTTCCGTCACGAACATGTCTACAGATTATATCTCCCTAGTATAACCGTGGCGTGTCCGACTCCTACTCCTCCTCCTCCTCCTCCACTTTACCCACTGCACAGCGGGTCGCATAGGTGTGGCGCGGGATAGGGTGCGGCGAGAGACCTGGGGTTTTCGCTACCTGAGATTCCATGGGCCAGGCTTGCACCCTACAGTAGAATGGGTCGACTGCGCATGCGCGATGAGTAGTGCGCGATGAGCAGTATAGAAAGGGCACGCGATCTCCCTATCCCTATAGGTGTGGCGCGGGATAGGGTGGGGCGAGAGACCTGGGGTTTTCGCTACCTGAGATTCCATGGGCCAGGCTTGCACCCTGCAGTAGAATGGGTGGACTGCGCATGCGCGATGAGTAGTGCGCGATGAGTAGTATAGAAAGGGCACGCGATCTCCCTATCCCTATAGGTGTGGCGCGGGATAGGGTGGGGCGAGAGACCTGGGATTTTCGCTACCTGAGATTCCATGGGCCAGGCTTGCACCATGCAGTAGAATGGGTCGACTACGCATGTGCGATGAGTAGTGCGCGATGAGTAGTATAGAGAGGGCACGCGATCTGGGGTTTTCCTGGGGTTTTCGCTACCTGAGATTCCATGGGCCAGGCTTGCACCCTGCAGTAGAATGGGTCGACTGCGCATGTGCGATGAGTAGTATAGAAAGGGCACGCGATCTCCCTGTACCTATAGGTGTGGCGCGGGATAGGGTGGGGCGAGAGACCTGGGGTTTTCGCTACCTGAGATTCCATGGACCAGGCTTGCACCATGCAGTAGAATGGGTCGACTACGCATGCGCGATGAGTAGTGCGCGATGAGTAGTATAGAAAGGGCACGCGATCTCACTATCCCTATAAACTAACCCATGGAGGTGAATGAACCCATGGGGGTGAATGAGCCATGGGGGTGAATGAGCACTCGTAACAATAAATCAGCAATAATTCAGGGAGATTTATACATTATTCAAAATTTGGCAGCTATAACTCAATTCTGAGCAACAGAAGGTCTACTTGACATCCCTAACTAACGCGGCATGCATATTCATATAGACAATAAATTATATCTTCAGATGAAGAAATCAACAAAACCACAGATAGATTTTTTTTTTACTCACCCTATATAGTCGTCACTACTCCTTTGCGTGTGGTAAGAATTCAAGCCATATCTAGGTTGAAAGAGAGTAATCGAACATAGGCCGGCTATCAATAGGTTTGACTCGATCTATCTCTATCGGTACAAACGATTTCTAGCAGCAAGGGAACTGTCTACTATCAGTACCGGTACCGGTTCTTTGAGCGCTAAATTGCACGACGTGACAGATATCTGGCGTTTCCGTTAAAGGCCCCGCAATATATCCGGTCAATCTCTGGAGAGGACCGTAAAATCCAAAGCTGACAGCAGAGATTGTTAATGGTCCTAGATGAAAGTGTACCTGTGAAGTGTACCCGTGAAGTGTACCCGTGAAGTGTACCTGTGGAGAAAATATAGATTTTAACATGTACAAGTTAAGGCGTGAGATTTGGGACACAGTTTTGCAATTCCAATTACTGAGTTTCCGTCACGAACATGTCTACAGATTATATCTCCCTAGTATAACCGTGGCGTGTCCGACTCCTACTCCTCCTCCTCCTCCTCCACTTCGCATAGGTGTGGCGCGGGATAGGGTGCGGCGAGAGACCTGGGGTTTCCGCTACCTGAGATTCCATGGGCCAGGCTTGCACCCTACAGTAGAATGGGTCGACTGCGCATGCGCGATGAGTAGTGCGCGATGAGTAGTATAGAAAGGGCACGCGATCTCCCTATCCCTATAGGTGTGGCGCGGGATAGGGTGGGGCGAGAGACCTGGGGTTTTCGCTACCTGAGATTCCATGGGCCAGGCTTGCACCATGCAGTAGAATGGGTCGACTACGCATGTGCGATGAGTAGTGCGCGATGAGTAGTATAGAGAGGGCACGCGATCTGGGGTTTTCCTGTGGTTTTCGCTACCTGATATTCCATGGGCCAGGCTTGCACCCTGCAGTAGAATGGGTCGACTGCGCATGCGCGATGAGTAGTGCGCGATGAGTAGTATAGAAAGGGCACGGGATCTGCCTATCCCTATAGGTGTGGCGCGGGATAGGGTGGGGCGAGAGACCTGGGGTTTTCGCTACCTGAGATTCCATGGGCCAGGCTTGCACCATGCAGTAGAATGGGTCGACTACGCATGCGCGATGAGTAGTGCGCGATGAGTAGTATAGAAAGGGCACGCGATCTCCCTATCCCTATAAACAAACCCATGGAGGTGAATGAACCCATGGGGGTGAATGAGCCATGGGGGTGAATGAGCACTCGTAACAATAAATCAGCAATAATTCAGGGAGATTTATATATTATTCAAAATTTGGCAGCAATAACTCAATCCTGAGCAGCAGAAGGTCTACTTGACATAACAAATTTTCCTCAACCCGCGATTTAAAGTTTGAAATTACCCTCCAAACCGTGATTCCGTTAGTCTGAGGATCAAATCCTGGGACGGAATATCTGAAAGATACCTTCTCCAAGCTCTGACACGGTGCACCATGCAGTGTTGTTTTAGTCTTGACATCCATGCACGCCTACGCTGACATCAAATCTGATCAAATATAAAAAATTCAAATTTGAAGCATTTTCATTGTGTGGCGCAATTCGATTGATAGACTTGTTCATTTCCTAGGCCCCTACTGACTACCAACTACCGGTACCCGGTACTTTACCGCGCACGTCAGTAGTAGGTAGCAATGATTTAAACCCGCATTTTGCCGGGGGAGATAACTCTTGCATCCACCAGGGGGCGCTGTTTCCAGGTTAAAGTATAGGAAGCGACCATTTACGGCCTTTGACCTCTGAGGCCGTGTGGAGGTCAAGGCCGCTATAGTTCCAACAGGTGGCGCCCCCTCTTTCACCTCGAATTCCTCCGCGGTGATGCGGTCTGGTGGTGATGCGGTCGCGGGAAAAAGCTTCCGCAGAGAAAAAGTAGTCCCCAGACTTCAAATACGCAGCATGGTCCGATTGGGTCGAGTGAGATATCAAAGTGAAGCATTCGTGATGGGGCATCCAGTCATGGGTGGGTGCATGTAAAATTTCTCCGGAAAAAAAAGCGGAATACGGACTTTACCCCTAAAATAAGGGAAAACACCTATCAACCCTAGCCAAAAGGGCTAATATCGGTCCCCGGGCTTATCCGAGCCTGCCTATCAAGTCAATGGGGTGGGTACATGTAAAATTAGGATTTTTCCCCGAAAATATAAAAAGCGGAATACGGACTTTACCCCTAAAATAGGGGGAAACACCTATCAACTCTAGCCAAAAGGGCTAATATCGGTTCCCGGGCTTATTGGGGCCTGCCTATCCAGTCAATGGGGTGGGTACATGTAAAATTAGGATTTTTCCCCGAAAATATAAAAAGCGGAATACGGACTTTACCCCTAAAATAGGGGGAAACACCTATCAACTCTAGCCAAAAGGGCTAATATCGGTTCCCGGGCTTATTGGGGCCTGCCTATCCAGTCAATGGGGTGGGTACATGTAAAATTAGGATTTTTCCCCCGAAAATATAAAAAGCGGAACACGGACTTCACCCCTAAAATAGGGGAAAACTCCTATCAACTCTAGCCAAAAGGGCTAATATCGGTTCCCGGGCTTATTGGGGCCTGCCTATCCAGTCAATGGGATGGGTGCATGTAAAATTAGGATTGTTTTCCGAAAATATAAAAAGGCGGAACACGGACTTTACCCCTACAATAGGGGTCTGTATTATACAATATAAGGGAAAATGCCTGTATGGGCGGAGGGGTGGTCAAAATTTTTTGTGGGCTTTACTATGGCTTGTGGGGTCTCGTTTTTCTCGTCTCGCCGAGAAAAACACAATGGGAGGGGTTCCTGAGCGAATCGGTGAAATTTTTGGGAAAAGTCACCGAGGTCTGTATATAGGCTCATACTGGCTATATGGGGGAGGGGTGGTCAATTTTTTTTGTGGGTGTTACTATGGGTTGTGGGGTCTCGTTTTTCTCGTCTCGCCAAGAAAATGACAATGGGAGGGGTCCCGGAGCGAATCGGTGAAATTTTTGGGAAAAGTCACCGAGGTCTGTATATAGGCTCATACTGGCTATATGGGGGAGGGGTGGTCAATTTTTTTTGTGGGCTTCACTATGGGTTGTGGGGTCTCGTTTTTCTCGTCTCGCCGAGAAAAACACAATGGGAGGGGTCCCGGAACGAATCGGTGAAATTTTTGGGAAAAGTCACCGAGGTCTGTATATAGGCTCATATAGCTCCATACTGGCTATATGGGGGTATAGGTTCAACCTTGGAAATTCACACACGTTCATTGTGATATGGGCTGTTTGGATTTGTTTCCCACGTCTCGTCATTTAGAACACGATGGGAAGGGTCTCGGAGCGAATCGGTGAAATTTTTGGGAAAAGTACCGGGTAGGCCTGTATATAGGCCTATAGGCTGGCTATATGGGGGTATAGGTTCAACCTGAGAAATTCACACACGTTCATTGTGATATGGGTTGCTTGGATTTGTTTTTCACGTCTAGTCATTTAGAACACGATGGGAAGGGTCTCGGAGCGCAACGGTGAAATTTTTGGAAAAGTTCACCGAGGCCTGGGTAGGCCCATAGGCCTATACTGCATGGCTATGGGGGTATAGGCCCATACGGGGTGGACGTTTTGGGGTCTAGGTGAGCCCCTAATGATCCTATGATGTCGTATAAGGTCTTAATTTGAAGCTCTCGTGAAGGAGCATCCGACTGGACTAATGGTTCGTCCGTTTTCAATAGTCTGCGCATGCGCAGTCTGGCCGTAGTATAGAAAGCGGGCATTTTGGGTGGTATGTAGGTGTGTGTTTGGGGTAGAGATGGACCGCTATGGGTCCGAATGGGTCGTGGAAGGTGTCAAAGTGAAGCTTGTGTGGGTTAGAGTCAGAATGGTGTGTTTTTAAGTGCAAGTCGCGTCAATCTGCGCATGCGCAGTTGGTTGTAGTAAGTAAAGTGGCCATTTTGGGGCAGTACAGGAAGGTATTTGGGGTCGAGATGGACCATCCTTGGTCCGAATGCGTCCTGGAAGGTGTCATCTTGTGGCTCTCGGGGTGTAGACCCCGATTTGGGGGCTGCACACGTCACCTGTGACGTCATCGGTGACGTCATCAGTACGAGTAGTAGCGAAAGTGGGCATTTTGGGGCAGTGAAGGAAGGTATTTGGGGTAGAGAGGGACCATCTTTGGTCCGAATGTGTCTAGGGAAGTGTCATGTTGTAGCTCTCGGGGTGTAGACCCCGATTTGGGGGCTGCCCACGTCACCTGTGACGTCATCGGTGACGTCATCAGTACGAGTAGTAGCGAAAGTGGACATTTTAGGGGACTGAAGGATAATATTTGGGGTAGAGCGGGACCATCCTTGGTCCGAATGCGTCGTGGGAGGTGTCATGTTGTAGCTCTCGGGGTGTACACCCCGATTTGAGGCATGTCCGCAGCATCTGTGACGTCATCGGTGACGTCATCAGTACGAGTAGTAGCGAAAGCGGGTATTTTGGGGCAGTGAAGGAAGGTATTTGGTGTAGAGATGGACCATCCTTGGTCCGAATGCGTCGTGTGAGGTGGCATCTTGTAGCAACGCCCGCCAACACCAAGCTCAATGATTCAACGCCCTGGAAAAATAGCTCAGAAGCTCTGATTTTCTAGATATTCCATGGAATTGTCACTCATTCTTCGAAATGCAGTGACGTCCATCGTTACGCCTTAACTGACTGGAGAGAGTACAACAACAACAACAAGGATGAGCCATGAGAGAACAACAACAACAAGAAGTTTTTTCATATAGTTTATTCTCCCCAATGTTACATCATACCCACGCTGGGGGAGCCGCGTTGGGTATATTTACAATTCACGAAGACTCTTGTCCATTCAGAGGCCACCATTTGCATTTGTCATATTCGTTCCTGTCCGTTAGATGTATTCTTGTCCAATCAGAAGTCTCCATTTCAGAAAGTTCCATCTTCGGCCATGTTCGCTCTGAACCGTTTATTCTAATCATCGTCGGGCAGGCCAGGATACCGTTGAGGCAACATATCCTCAGATAGTTGTTTGTGCATTCTGAGTATCTATCAGTGCATGGGTGAATACATTCACCCGATGGGAAGATTCCGTAATTTGGTCACGAAGAACGTAACATTGGTCATCCTCTCTACGACCCACTTGGTGTTGGGGCGCTGTTCATAGGCCCATTGCAAGACATCCAATTGGTCCACTTGGTCCAGCACGGGCTTTAGCGATGTCCGGTTAACGATGGTAAACGCTTGGTCAAATACCCGGATGTTACTGCTCGGGTAAAAGTATCGGACTTGATCTGTCTCCTTATGCTGCAGTACATAACCGAACGCCAGATTTAATTTGAAGGACGTAGCTTGATCATTGAAGATGGCTTCCACGTAGTTGCGTAGACGGGTGAGGCCAGTCAGCCGGAAATTGTAGATATCTTGAATAGGGCGATGACGGTGGAAACAGTGCCGTATCATGGCCAATGGCGCCGATAGATGTCACTCACTGGATGGACGTCCTGTAAGAGATCGCTGGGAACATCCACCGCATCTTCCAGAAAATGTTCGTTGTTGTCAGGCGTATGACTGGGAACAGTAATGCTAGGGACCGGCTGGATATCTAGGCTCTTCTGAACTGTGGGTATAGGTGAGCTCTCCGTGATCACATCACCAGTGGCATTCGTCTCCCCGGGTTCATCTTCAGTGGGTCTGTCCCTCCTGGGTGCCTCTTTAGTGGAAAGTTGTCCCTCATGCCGTGGTGACGGACCATGAATCAAACGCTCATGCCGTCTTAACTGACTGGGTCGTTTGAAGAGTTGACCACATTCTTCGCATGGACGCTTGGGTGGCCCATGAATTGAACGTTCATGGCGCTGTAAATGATCCGGGCGCTGAAACGACAGTGTACATATCGTACAGCTATACCGGGCGGTTCCGGCGTGCTTGGTAGCCTCATGGCGGCGCAAGTCGTGCAGACGAGTGAATGATTTCGAGCACGTAGTACAAGTGAACATCTTGGTGGTTGACAGAGTGTCTGATGAAACGGTCAGGCCGCTTCCCTTTTATAGCAAGCTAGCTGGTGATCTATTTTTAGCACAATCAGTTCAACTTGGACATTCCGTGTCTTTTCGGTGACGTCCGTGACTATTCGGGCACCTCCGTGTCTCTTCGGTAACTTCCGTGTCTTTTCGGCAACCTCCGTGTCTCTTCGGTCACCTCCGTGTCTTTTCGGTGACGTCCGTGACTCTTCGGGCACCTCCGTGTCTCTTCGGTAACCTCCGTGACATCTTCGGTCACCCCCGTGTCTCTTCGGTGACCTCCGTGACATCTTCGGTAACCTCCGTGTCTCTTCGGGCACCTCCGTGACATCTTCGGTCACCTCTGTGTCTCTCCGGTCACCTCCGTAACTATCCGGCTGTTCAGGTGTAAACCCCGATGTACCCGTATGAAACACACAGCTAAAGGACCCGGATAGAAGTACCCGGATGTAGGCGCGGACTTCATTGACAAGAGCCCGAATGTACAAGAACTCGGATGTACCCGGATGTAAAAGTCCCCGGATGTAAAAGTGCCCGGATGTTTACGAATGTTCCACCATTCCGGACTTCTATCAGGTCCATGTCCAGAAGCTCTCATGTCCTGCATGTGTGTATGTGTGCATTGCGTCTGTGTGTATGTGTGTATGCGTGTATGCGTCTGTGTGTATGCATGTGTGTGTATGCAACCACCACCACCACCACCATCACCACTACCACCACCACACACCACCACTACCATCACCACCACCGGGCGTTGACGCCCGTCAACGCCACCACCACCACCACCACCACCACCACCACCACACAGCACCACACCACCACACCACCACACCACCACCACGACCACCACCACTGGGCACACATACCTGGTGCACTCTGTACCCTATAGCCCGTAGGGCATAGGGTACACCAGGGTGTGGGTGCGATCGGAGCTCTTGGAGCTCAAAGCGTGTGGAGCTCAGAGCTCGCAAGTGACATTTGCATATGACCTCTGTGAGGTCACTTCCGCTTCCGTTCACGTGACCCGAACTGACCTTTGACCCCTGCGGCAATTTTTATCCGGTATTGTTAGCGCGCGCAGGGGTCAAAGGTCAGTTCGGGTCACGTGAACGGAAGCGGAAGTGACCTTACAGAGGTCATATGCAAATGTCACTTCCGAGCTCTGAGCTCCACACGCTTTGAGCTCCGAGAGCTCCGATCGCACCCACACCCTCGTGTACCCTATGCCCTACGGGCTATAGGGTACAGAGTGCACTAGGTATGTGTGCCCAGTGGTGGTGCTCGTGGTGGTGGTGTGGTGGTGTGGTGGTGTATGGTGGTGGTGGTGGTGGTGGTGTGTGGTGGTGGTGGTACTGCTGATGACGGTGGTGGTGGTGGTTGCATACACACACACACGCATACACACAGACGCATACACGCATACACACATACACACAGACGCAATGCACACATACACACAGACACACACACACGCGCACACACGCACACACACACACACGCATACACGCTGCACACACACACACATACACACACACGCGTACACGCAAGCATACACCCACACAAACCCACACATGCATACACACACGCATACATTCACGTACACACACACGCACACGCACACACAGACGCATACACACATGCATACACACACAATATGACTATTCACATGCAGGACATGAGAGCTTCTGGACATGGACCTGATAGAAGTCCGGAATGGTGGAACATTCGTAAACATCCGGGCACTTTTACATCCGGGGACTTTTACATCGGGGTACATCCGGGTTCTTGTACATCCGGGCTCTTGTCAATGACGTCCGCGCCTACATCCGGGTACTTCTATCCGGGTCCTTTAGCTGTGTGTTCCATACGGGTACATCGGGGTTTACACCTGAACAGCCGGATAGTTACGGAGGTGACCGAAGAGACACGGAGGTGACCGAAGATGTCACGGAGGTGCCCGAAGAGACACGGAGGTTACCGAAGATGTCACGGAGGTCACCGAAGAGACACGGAGGTGACCGAAGATGTCACGGAGGTTACCGAAGAGACACGGAGGTGCCCGAAGAGTCACGGACGTCACCGAAAAGACACGAAGGTGACCGAAGAGACACGGAGGTTGCCGAAAAGACACGGAGGTTACCGAAGAGACACGGAGGTGCCCGAATAGTCACGGACGTCACCGAAAAGACACGGAATGTCCAAGTTGAACTGATTGTGCTAAAAATAGATCACCAGCTAGCTTGCTATAAAAGGGAAGCGGCCTGGCCGTTTCATCAGACACTCTGTCAACCACCAAGATGTTCACTTGTACTACGTGCTCGAAATCATTCACTCGTCTGCACGACTTGCGCCGCCATGAGGCTACCAAGCACGCCGGAACCGCCCGGTATAGCTGTACGATATGTACAATGTCGTTTTAGCGCCCGGATCATTTACAGCGCCATGAACGTTCAATTCATGGGCTACCCAAGCGTCCATGCGAAGAATGTAGTCAGTTAAGACGGCATGAACGTTTGATTCATGGTCCGTCACCACGGCATGAGGGACAACTTTCCACTAAAGAGGCACCCAGGAGGGACAGACCCACTGAAGATGAACCCGGGGAGACGAATGCCACTGGTGATGCGTTCACGGAGAGCCCGCCTATACCCATAGTTCAGAAGAGCCTAGATATCCAGCCGGTCCCTAGCATTACTGTTCCCAGTCATACGCCTGACAACAACGAACATTTTCTGGAAGATGCGGTGGATGTTCCCAGCGATCTCTTACAGGACGCCCATCCAGTGAGTGACATCTATCGGCGCCATTCACCCATGATACGGCACTGTTTCCATCGTCATCGCCCTATTCAAGATATCTACAATTTCCGGCTGACTGGCCTCACCCGTCTACGCAACTACGTGGAAGCCATCTTCAATGACCAAGCTACGTCCTTCAAATTAAATCTGGCGTTCGGTTATGTACTGCAGCATAAGGAGACAGATCAAGTCCGATACTTTTACCCGAGCAGTAACATCCGGGTATTTGACCAAGCGTTTACCATCATTAACCGGACATCGCTAAAGCCTGTGCTGGACCAAGTGGACCAATTGGATGTCTTGCAATGGGCCTATGAACAGCGAGAGGGTGACCAATGTTACGTTCTTCGTGACCAAATTACGGAATCTTCCCATCGGGTGAATGTATTCACCCATGCACTGATAGATACTCAGAATGCACAACTATCTGAGGCTATGTTGCCTCAACAGTATCCTGGCCTGCCCGACGATGATTAGAATAAACGGTTCAGAGCGAACATGGCCGAAGATGGAACTTCATGAAATGGAGACTTCTGATTGGACAAGAATACATCTAATGGACAGGAACGAATATGACAAATGCAAATGGTGGCCTCTGATTGGACAAGAGTCTTCTTGAATTGTAAATATACCCAACGCGGCTCCCCCAGCGTGGGAATGATGTAACATCGGGGAGAATAAACTATATGAAAAAACTTCTTGTTGTTGTTGTTCTCTCATGGCTCATCCTTGTTGTTGTTGTTGTACTCTCTCCGGTCTGTTAAGGCGTAACGACGGACGTCACTGCTTTTCGAAGAATGAGTGACAATTCCATGGAATATCTAGAAAATCAGAGCTTCTAAGCTATTTCACCAGGGCGTTGAATCATTGAGCTTGGTGTTGGCGGGCGTTGCTACAAGATGACACCTCACACGACGCATTCGGACCAAGGATGGTCCATCTCTACACCAAATACCTTCCTTCACTGCCCCAAAATACCCGCTTTCGCTACTACTCGTACTAATGACGTCACCAATGACGTCACAGATGCTGCGGACATGCCTCAAATCGGGGTGTACACCCCGAGAGCTACAACATGACACCTCCCACGACGCATTCGGACCAAGTATGGTCCATCTCTACCCAAATACCTTCCTTCACTGCCCCAAAATGCCCACTTTCGCTACTACTCGTACTGATGACGTCATCGATGACGTCACAGGTGACGCGGACATCCCTCAAATCGGGATGTACACCCCGAGAGCTACAACATGATACTTCCCTAGACACATTCGGACCAAAGATGGTCCCTCTCTACCCCAAATACCTTCCTGTACTGCCCTAAAATGCCCACTTTCGCTACTACTCGTACTGATGACGTCACCGATGACGTCACCGGTGACGTCACCGATGACGTCACAGGTGACGTGGGCAGCCCTCAAATCGGGGTCTACACCCCGAGAGCTACAAGATGACACCTTCCAGGACGCATTCGGACCAAGGATGGTCCCTCTCGACCCCAAATACCTTCCTGTACTGCCCCAAAATGGCCACTTTACTTACTACAACCAACTGCGCATGCGCAGATTGACGCGACTTGCACTTAAAAACACACCATTCTGACTCTAACCCACACAAGCTTCACTTTGACACCTTCCACGACCCATTCGGACCCATACCGGTCCATCTCTACCCCAAACACACACCCACATACCACCCAAAATGCCCGCTTTCTATACTACGGCCAGACTGCGCATGCGCAGACTAATGAAAACGGACGAACCATTAGTCCAGTCGGATGCTCCTCCACGAGAGCTTCAAAATAAGACCTCATACGACATCATCTATAGGATCATTAGGGGCTCACCTAGACCCCAAAACGTCCACCCCGTATGGGCCTATACCCCCATAGCCATGCAGTATAGGCCTATGGGCCTACCCAGGCCTCGGTGAACTTTTCCAAAAATTTCACCGTTTCGTTCCGGGACCCTTCCCATCGTGTTCTAAATGACGAGACGTGAAAAACAAATCCAAACAGCCCATATCACAATGAACGTGTGTGAATTTCCAAGGTTGAACCTATACTCCCATAAAACCAGTATGGGACTATATGGGCTATATGGTACTTTTCCAAAAAATTCACCATTGCGCTCCGAGACCCTTCCCATCGTGTTCTAAATGACCAGGCATTTTCCCTTATATTGTATAATACAGACCCCTATTGTAGGGGTAAAGTCCGTGTTCCGCCTTTTTATATTTTCGGAAAACAATCCTAATTTTACATGCACCCATCCCATTGACTGGATAGGCAGGCCCCAATAAGCCCGGGAACCGATATTAGCCCTTTTGGCTAGAGTTGATAGGTGTTTTCCCCTATTTTAGGGGTAAAGTCCGTATTCCGCTTTTTATAGTTTCGGGAAAAAATCCTAATTTTACATGTACCCACCCTATTGACTTGATAGGCAGGTCCCAATAAGCCTGGGGACCGATATTAGCCCTTTTGGCTAGAGTTGATAGGAGTTTTCCCCTATTTTAGGGGTGAAGTCCGTGTTCCGCTTTTTATATTTTCGGGGGAAAATCCTAATTTTACATATACCCACCCCATTGACTTGATAGGCAGGCCCCAATAAGCCCGGGAACCGATATTAGCCCTTTTGGCTAGAGTTGATAGGTGTTTTCCCCTATTTTAGGGGTAAAGTCCGTATTCCGCTTTTTATAGTTTCTGGAAAAAATCCTAATTTTACAGACACCCACCCCATTGACTTGATAGGCAGGTCCCAATAAGCCCGGGGACCGATATTAGCCCTTTTGGCTAGAGTTGATAGGAGTTTTCCCCTATTTTAGGGGTGAAGTCCGTGTTCCGCTTTTTATATTTTCGGGGAAAAATCCTAATTTTACATGTACCCACCCCATTGACTTGATAGGCAGGCTCCGATAAGCCCGGGGACCGATATTAGCCCTTTTGGCTAGGGTTGATAGGGATTTTCCCCTATTTTAGGGGTAAAGTCCGTGTTCCGCCTTTTTATATTTTCGGGGGAAAATCCTAATTTTACATGCACCCACCCCATTGACTTGATAGGTAGGTGCCAATAAGCCCGGGGCCCGATATTAGCCCTTTTGGCTAGGGTTGATAGGTGTTTTCCCCTATTTTAGGGGTAAAGTCCGTATTCCGCTTTTTATAGTTTCGGGGGAAAATCCTAATTTTACATGCACCCACCCCATCAACTTGATAGACAGGTCCCAATAAGCCCGGGGCCCGATCAACCACCTCGCTGGGGGTGTTATTGGAGCCCAACCTCCCCACAGCGCATGCTCCATTTCGCAGGCTCCAATAACATTAGATCCCCAGCGAGGTGGTTGATTGGAGCCTGCGAAATGGAGCATGCGCTGTGGGGAGGTTGATACTTTAACCTGGAAACAGCGCCCCCTGGTGGATGCAAGAGTTATCTCCCCCGGCAAAATGCGGGTTTTTAAATCATTGCTACCTACTACTCACGTCACTCCGTTGTCGATTTCAATTCGGTTCGGAGATCTGGATTGATTTATTCCGAAGTGTAGACGGTATCTTCCAGATATTCTGTCCCAGGATTTGATACTCAAAGAATGATTCCATAACCTGCGATGCATGAAATACTTTCTATTCCCTCAAGAACAAAATATATACCGGTAGGCCTAATTCTCGTACATTTAGACATACTTTGCGCTATATCATGCCAATTACTATTATTCGTAATTTTTTATTCCATGAAATCGCTGGTGGAGATCGTTGTTCAGTCGGTACTTCAGTAGTTATGGGGAAGGAAGAGTGAAGGTTGTATTGAGTGTGAAGAAGATACCGGTACCGGTATATTTAAATAAGAATGTGAGGATTACGCAGTGTCCATGTGACACTGATAAGAAGGATCATATGTAGGGCGGGTTGGGGGAAACGAGTTGCACGTTGTGTTGTCACGACTAGTGCCCATCGCGGTGCGTTGGAGTGCTTATCCATTGATCCATCCATCCGACGTGTTTGAACGGTAGACATCAATCCGAATCACAACCGTGAGAAAGATCTGTCGCGCTGTCATGTATTAAATACAGAGTTGTCTCCCTTCAACAACCTGTCTCCTTTGCACGCGGTGTCTGTGGTAAAATAACACTACGTCAAAACAGTGGCGAGAAGCTGAATGGCCGTGAAGATTCCGCCTTCAAATTTTGACATTTCTATGGCAACGAGGCTGTAAATCTGCATATTTGATTGTAGTTCTAATTCACCTGTAACCACCTGATGGAAAGACAAACGAAGAATAATCCAGATTAGGCGGATGAACCGGAAGAAATGAAGGAAGCATGAGTCATGTTTGAACCCCCGAGTGAATGAATATTCAAACATCAAAAATATGGCGCCGTCGATGTGAATACGGTGGCGGCTCTGCATCGCGGTTTTCTCGTAATTTATGGCGTTTATCTGAGATAACACCATGTGCAAACAACGGAATTAACATCTGTGGGTTTCTATACGGCATTTACTCCAGGAATTTGGGATATTTCTTTATACTAGTCGACGAAATCGAGGAGACAAATCATGTCGGATAAGGTGAAAGTTGCAGTACGGCTTAGACCCACAAGCAGGAGAGGTGGGTATGCCTTATAGCAATATAAGACAGCATCCACGTGATTCTCACTATCATCAAATTGGACCATTTCTCAGTGGGGTTTCCTTTAATCCTCTGTAGGCCTAAATAAATTCATCTCTTCTGTGTTATTCTCTATTTTATTTCTCTACTAAATTGTAATGTAAATTATGATACCGTAATTCAAATTTGCTAATAATTCCCAATTTCAATACCGTATTTTAAAATTTTATTCCACAGAAATTGATCTTGGGACAAAATGTGTTGTGGATATGGAAAGCAATCAAACAGTACTACACCACCCCAGTAAACTCAGGTAAGTGAATGCTCTATTACAGGAATAACGGAAAAATATATCTTTTCAGCAGCTGAATTCATGCCAAGTTACATACATGTGTGAGTTGTATTGCCAACTGTGTTATTCATGTACATGTAAAATGTCAAAAATAGTATGTTCATTGTGTTTGTTTTTGAAAGGTAAGCACAATATCTGCTATAGCTATTAGACAAAACAATAACACATGTATTTCTGGGTCACAGAATTTGTGTTATAATTGGAATGATGCCAAATGTACACCATGTTAGACAATACTGAATTATGATATGCCTATTTACATCTATCGTTTGTGAGCTTTGTCTGCTACGTTTCCGTTTAATACAGGGATGGTTGGAGGAAGGGTCAAGGCTAGATGGGGGAGGAGGGGGAGGGGGTTTTGAATGTGGGGCAAAGAGAGAAGGGGGTAAATTACATCATTGAAATGACATCATGTATACCCATAATTTTATCATTTGTCAGCATTTAAAAAATGGTCTTTCTCTTGAGTAGGGTACATAACTCAATTCAATGCCTTGTGTATCTTGTGAACAGAACATGTAGGTTCACACAATAGTGTAGGTTACATTGTTTACAAGCTAAAAGTTGATGCAAATATAGGTTAGTGGCCATAGGTCATGTAGTAGTTTTAAGAATCCTGTATGATGCCAGGTTCTTATTAAGGAGCCTATTTCAATATCAGACCAAACTGAGAAGTAGGAGGCTCATTTGATCCAAAATAACCAATTTATCAATGTTAACTATAAATGTTACATTGATCAAAGTAGGTGGCTCAAATGTGCAAGTAGACAGGCAATTTAGCCTACAACCTGCTGAGAGCCCGGAGGATGGCTTTGACCCATTAAGTTAATAAACTATAATTAACGAAAATGCAGACCATATTTGCATGCATTAATAATGTTAGTATTGAATGGTTGTATACTGTGTGAGTGTTCATTCTGCTAGTTGATAATTATGCAACTGGCATTTTAGTTCTGTAATCATTTACACATTTATAAATATCCTTTTAGCATATTGTAGAGGTACAACCTGAATTATTGTTTATGAATTATGATGATTTACATTTGGGTTCTGACACATGCAAGAAACTCATCAGAGACTGAGAGCAGATTAATTAAGCAAATTCAATTCTGTTCAGAGTGATTTGCAGCTAATTACATTTAATATATAATACATAGTTGTGAAAACGAATTATAGGATATTCGGACCCCATCCATCAGAATCGGGTACATCCAAAAACTTAGAGCATGTAGAGTACCTTTGCATGGTACGTGTACATTCAGAAAAAAAAGTTCAGTGTCGCTTCCTCTTTGACACCTTCCTGCTTCACACATTGTTCAGGTTGAAATGCAAAGGTTGAAAGGTTTAAAAAAATTACATGTCTCGGGTGATGGATAAGAACAATTTCTACCTGTCTCTTTCCAACAGTTGCCTGGATGCTCTAATGATATGAAATAATTATCTGGCTTTTGTGTGTTAAACATAAATATGAAACGTAAAGAAAAATCTTCCAGTACATGGAGGCCAGATTGGTTTAACTTGTGTATTTAATAATGCATTATTTAATTAATCTGTTGAGTTTCCTGCATTCATTTGGAAAGTTTTTCGAGCACAACTGAATTTCCTGTTTAGGAAATTTTTTTTGGCTACCTGTCACAGGTTTACTTATTTTTGTATCCGTCTCGTGCAAAAAGTACTCGTTGAAAACAGGTGGACAGGTGTTAATTTCGATCCCTGACTGCTACACATTACTGGAATGTATTGTGAACATCAGGTCTTTCCTGTATATTGGACATCTATCATGTTAGGAGATAAGATGAACAGATAACAGATACATTGATTATCATTGGACAAAATAATTAGCTTGCCCTTCAGTTACTTGTCTATAGCAATTATCAGTTAACAGTAGCTGTCTCAAATAACAATGTGTGTTGGCAATATGCTAATGAGAAAAACTGAGGTTGCCTACAGACAAGTGAAGTCTCAAGGACTGGAAGATTTGCCTGTGCCAATTTTAGCTCGTCGCGGGCAGGTAATATTCCGACTCCTGATTATGAAAGTAATCGTATCGAATTTAGACAAATCAGATATCCAATATAATACACCTGTAGGGGTAAACAGGTAATATATGTGTCTAGAGAAAATCTTAAATACAGGTAGTTCTAACACAATACAACTGTGGTGATAAATTACAGGGATTGGCCATTAACTATAACAGGTTGACAGTATAATGTATTACCTTGTATAGAAACAGTACTTGTTGACATAAGAATTTAGTACCGTACTGAATATTGCCACAACTCTGTTTCTGAGAACTACTTAAATACACACTGAGTCTACTTCACATGCATTTCTCCAAAATTTCATCATTATCATTCTCCACAAAACAACGGAAACAAACTACAATTTGTGGTGGTGTACCAGCCAGATGTTTGAGCAAATTCCACACTCAACCGGCTGATTTTCTGAGTTACCCACTAACAGTTCGATCTATTTCTTTAGGAGTCAACTTCACCTGAAATTTCATTCAACTTCTCCATTTATGGATTGATTATCAATATCAAAATTATGCAAACCACATCCAACAAAGCACAATAATAATGTGGTTATGCTCCGATAAAGTCCAGTAATTTTACCTCGAGTTAGCACAGACTCGGCCAGTACCACAGACAAGAATGCATTTTGATACTATACTAAATATGGCGACAACTTATTTTTCTGAGAACTACTGAAATACACCCTGGAGCCCACTTCATGTACATGCATTTCTCCTGAATCTCATCATATCTCATTCTCCAAATTTGTTCACGCGGCACTTAAACTTACTGTTAAACAGTTAAATTTGAATCTTTGAATTCTAAAATGCAGTTTCAAAATGACCCGCTATATTACTCCCGATATTCATGAAATTAACATGGTGAGATAGGAATGGGACTCTAGTTTTCAAGAATGTGAAATTGAGATTCTAGCTAAAACTCAGATACATGTACATTGTCATTAACATGATGCCTGGTGTAAATATCGCCATACATGTACCTGGTACTTGGAAATCTTTCATACATGTTTCATTAGAGAGCTTGGGCCTATCAGAACCACCCATGGCATTATTTCCCAGAAGCACGTCAGTCAATCGATAATAGTCACACCTCCTTGACATTAACAATTTACATCAGGGACTGAGAAATTAACATCAAGATACATCATGTAAATGCAGAGGAAATATCTTTGATATAATGTGGAGACTGCTCAGCTATCAACATCTAGATTTATTTCGATATCCAGATGAAAAACAACTATGGGAATACAACCCTCACAATTAGCCACGGCAATCAGCAATTGGTGAGGTAAATGCTGTGGCATTATCAGTTCACCTCAGCAATTTTTAACATGGCATTGAATGGGAGTCTTTTTGATGCACCAGGATTTTTGCTGAGGAGAATTTTCCTAATTGTGAGGGCTGGGAATACATGTCGTATACTGGGGTAAACAGGCCCAGACAAATCACTCTAGAGATTTGATTTGACTGGGTTTGCGCAGATGATTTATTTGAGAGACTCTCGTGTTGCAGTAGAATCATGGGACTACGCACACACATTTTGTTTATTTCCCTGAAGGTATAGAAATGACAATTGTTGAATGAGTAAAATTACTCTGGATTTCCCTTTGGTGGTAGATATACATGTAGCTTGTTACCGCAAATCTACAGAAATGCGTATACCCAGTTTTCATTGATTATCTCTTTGCCCCATGGAGGCTTACTACCATTGCCCCATGGTGACGCCATTATTTGACGCCCCTTCCTTGTCCATGATGACGCCATTTGACGCCTTATGTAATAAATTAATTAATTAACCTCATTAAATAATATTTTATTTCAGAAAATATTAAACATGCTAAATTATTGGTCACTGTAAAAGTAATAAAAAAAAGTAATAAACGTTTGACCCCAGTTCTCCAATAGATTTGTACCTGTCAATTTACAGGTGATCACCAAGAAGGTCTATGGGGCAGCCTAGAAAAGCCTGTATGGTTTAGAACAGGGCGTCAAATGGCGTCCACATGGGGCAAAGAGATTTATACATGCTTATTATTCACGATATTCCATGTGTTTGGAGGATAAGTGTAGGTCTTTTGATCCAATACAGGTACATCATGTACATGTATCTGCATAATTATATTACGGAAGTTTCCAATCTCGCACGGTAAGAGTATTTTCTCTGGTTCCCTAGTGGGCGTTTGAGTCGGGGAGGACAAATTCTGATACAATATACTGCTCTTATAGCTATGTTGTGACGATACGCAACAATCGGATATGGTGGCAGCATCATGATGTTAACAAAGAACAGTACATACTTTGTGACGTTGCTGGCTTGACAACGGATTATGTCACCATGAACGTAGATGTCCAAATACAAAATACTACATTGTCAAAGATAGTCTGTCATTCCACTGAACCCAAGTTTAAAGTTTTCGGAACTGCCCTTTGCTCAATTTATTGTGCCGTTTCCATGAAACTATCTCTTTTCTTGTTATTCAGTCACACATTTTGTCCCCCTGACCCTTGGGCCCTCTAGTGAACATGGGCAAATTACTCTTACAGTCACAGTTTGGAGACTTCTCTATTGCTGAGGTAAATGCTGTGGCATAATTAATTTACCTCAGCAGTTTTCAACATAGTGTTAAATGAGAGTTATTTTGATGCCACATGACTTTTGCGAGGCGAGTTTTCCTAATTGTGAGGGCTGTAGTGTATTGTCTCTGTGAAGTTCAGCCCAGCCAGTCAGTTGAACACCAGACCATTACGATTCTATCATGGTAGATGTGTGTACATGATGCACATGTAGGGCTAAAAAAAAACTTCCTGAGAATTACTTTATCATCATTTGAATTGTGTTTTGATGAATTTGAAATTAAAGTTACGTTTTAACATTTGTGATACAGTCAGGTTCACCATTGTTACAGCATGTATACATACATTCTTTCTTATTTGTGGAATTTGCTAACTTGATCTGCTAACTTGGGAATTTGATCCAATATACATGGCCTGAATCTGTGGTGCGAGTTTGAAATGGTGATGTGATGGCTTATGATTTTAGAAAGTGTGTGTGGCAGGGGTGGGGGGGGAGATGCCGTCTCACTTACCATACTCCAGTATTCAAAACGTGGGGGTAGGGTTGGGGTTATTCCCCATGGAACCTAATATAATGCGAACTGCTATTCTTGTGGAAAGTGCATTGCCATATCTTGAGGCACACAAAAAGGTTTTATGATTTGCAGAAGGACTTGATAGGGGATGTCTGCCTACAATAAACTGCATGTGTTGTCAAACACAGCATGCTTAACACATGTGAGGTTGATGAGCATGAAGATGAAGATAATATACATTACATTTACATGTACTTATGAATCCTGTCATTATAAGGCTGCTATTCAGTGTTTTTCATGTGCATACTGGCTGTAAAAACTGGAGGTCAATAGAGTACAGCTGTAGACAGATTTAATTAGCAGAGGGAGAAGGGACATCATTTATTTGGCTACATATTTCCTGATGAATAAAATATTTATAGATTTACAGACTGCCTGTGAATGTATTCATCTCTCTTTGTCCATCAGTAAATATTGTATTCCGTACAGATTGCAGTTGTACTTCTGTGGGTGCAATGTACTACACCACAGCTGTTCTTGTGATGTAATGTGCATATAAATTAGGCTAATCTGTAAATCCCAACACAAGTCACACATTACTGATTGTTATAGATAATGTATTGTTCTCATCACATTACCACCAGACATGCAGCATTGTTCAGTCAGACTAAGGGACCGTCCTCGAAATTACTAATCAACAAATATGACCATTTGTGAAATTTGACAGAAGCTGACTGTATTGTCCATTACCATGACAACATTCTCTGGTCATTATGATGTTTATATATATTGTAAATCTTTTGTTATGATTATCTTGTATAATCCGACTAAGGGACCATCCTCACTAATTAAGAAATACAACCTTTTGGCTTTTGTGACACTTGACAGAAGCTGTACATGTCCATTACTGGTACAACAACAAACCAATCGTTGTGATGTGTATATATTGTATTTGTCACATTACGTCAGAGTAAGGGACCATCTCCAAATTACAGATGAATTTGCATTAATTCAAGGTACACAAGAGATTTCTGATGTCCACTGCTACTGAAAATACTATTTCTACTGCTTAATCATGCAACACTATTGACAAGACTCTCATCACCGTGTTTCCCTATGTTAACTTAATGGAAGTCTTTCCCCAGTTGCTCAGGAGAGCTGCCATTTGTAACGCGAGTCTGTCCACAGCAATGGGCATATCACTTATTTTACACTGAAAACCTATTGCAACCTTCCTTATTTCGTATAATTTGTCCAGCAGTGCTGTGTTGTAGAACATAGAATAATGAAGAAGGGATAATGCAGCAGAAAGTTCAACATGTTGGTATGGTGGGTCTAGATGTTCTATGTGGGTACCGGCCATCATAAATAATGCATACCTCATGAATCACAGCCGTTAGGGATAAACATCCCTTCCTAATTTCCCTAAACACCTTTAATGGAAGTTTAATTAATCTGGCTGAATAAATCCACTTAAATGTGGTTCTTATATTGATGGTTATTGAGAAAGCCTGGGGTCTGACCAAGCTGATGGTCACCACATGTGCCATTGACCTGCCATACTGTGCATTGGTACATACAGTCTTACCTCACTTTAAGGTGCCTCATATAATCTCATATGATGTGGGTGTTGTGGTGTCCCCCAAATTAATAAATTCATATAATTTCAACTCTTTTATAATGCTGAAAATCCATGGTATCCGGTAGTTCAAATTTGGTCCCCCAATAACAGCATTATGAGCTTACAATGTGTAAGACTGGCACAAGAAGCAAACTACATGTATTCATTTTGCACTTCTTGTGTTCCCTGTAGACAAAATCCTGAATTTTTCCCTAATTTTATCCGCCTTCAGCAGAAAGTATGTAATTTAAAATTACAAGCTTGGATCAAAGGTGTAGGTCATGTGCTGTGAGTATGGTAAACACCCTAACAATATAATAACAATATTAAGATTCAATAACCTCCAGATGTTCCCTCAAGAGTTTGATCACTCACCCTGATCAATTTGATTGTCTCTTGAATGTAGGATAAACGATGCAGGTAAGGTCCTGTTTTTGCATGATTGAATTTTGCAACTTTGAATTTGATAAGTGCAGTGTTGTACATGTGTGTGGTATATTGTAATTCCTGTGATTGAATTAGAAGATCAGTTACTATACCATATATCTATATTTTATTTTGTCCATGTTACCGTTAATGAAAAACTAAAACAGTAAAAAAAAGTTATAGCCCCTATAATTAGGATTTCTGCAGCAGCAAAAATTATTGTAGAATTGAAGTATTCACCACTCAGAACTGCTGAGGCAAACTGAAGATACTTTTGCTATGGCATTGGCCTAGCATTGCTGAGTACTGTGGCTAACTGAGGAGATTGAAGTTAAACCAGTTGGACTGTTTAAAAATAATAGTTCATTTATCATCACCACCTGCCCGCAATTTTATAATGACGCATGGGGAAGTATTTTATGCTCGCTCCATAAATTCTGAGAATTTATTCCCTGAAGATGGAAAAGTGCAAGCTCTCAATTCTAGAGAAAAATAAAAAAAAAAATGGAATCATGGAGCTCAATTTCATTATAAGCTTATAAGGCTTCTGCAGATGAAGTATTTATCGTTTATAAAGTTACTGTGATAGATTTATCGTAAAAAGTGGAATATTCAATCATTACCATATGTGTAATTTGATTTCAGGAGCGTGGCTATGGCTTGCTGTTTCTGCGGATCTTTCTCCTTCACATTAATGCTTATCTGATATCGCAGCAGATGTGTTGGAAGCTTTTCTGCACAATGCAATGTACACTGTGTTGAAGCAATCCTAGATTTATCTCTTACTACTTGTACTACTGTAACAGTAGGTACTATACAGTATTGTATGTTACATCGGTACATTGTGATATTCGCTGTAATCCCCGTGTCATTGATTGTGTGACCGTGGTCGAGTAGAATTGATTGCATCCTGGCTGCGCGTGGCGTGATGAAACCTTAGCCGTTGAATGAATCTATACCTTGATCGTGAGATATATTTTATGCTAATCCTCTTTCCTCAGCATCAGGGCTGTTTCTGACATTTACTGATATTGCCTCTGTATTAAACCTGCGATAAACTGTAATGTGGAATTCGTGAGAACTGGTTGACCCTGACTGTGCTGCATGATGCGGCTGCTGTTGTTGTTGTTGCTATGGGTTTGGTCAATATAGGATAAAAGGAAATCTTTCTCTGTTAAGGAAGATTTTCTCATTCTACAGCTACATGCAGGGCCGTAGCCAGGATTTTACTGAGGGGTGGTTCGCCTTCACTCCAAAAGGGCACATCAGGGGGTTTGCTGTATGGGAAAAGGGACAAATAGGGGTTTCGCTTCAATGTTTGAAAAGAGCATTTATATGAGAAAAATATATAATATTTCCGAAAGGGGGGATCGCCCGAACTCAGAAAACCCCCCTTGGCTACGGGCCTGACATGCAGGCCTACATTCTGAGGACAGGGGCCTGAGGAAATGTTTGTCAAAATGCAAAAATGCAAAAGTCTACATGTACATTGTTGTACTTGCCGTTGTTGCAGGCTGACAGATCCTTGTTCATATTCAATACAGAAAGGAATATAAGGCTGATACTGCCTCTGTCATCATAGATAAAAGTCAGACATCATGTATGTGAATAATGCATTTGTAAAGGCCATCCCAAATACCATCTACACACTTTGTATGAAAACATAGGGAAGATTTGAGAACAAGATCATCTTTTGATGTAAATCAAAAATAACCTGAAAGTGTATATTTTAACACAATTTAAGCGCATGTGGTGAAAAATGTATTGAAGCAGTACATGTAAATAGTAATCTCTGCCTTGTGATGTCAGTGTCGGATTACGATCACGTCACATTCAGCATCGATGTGGGACGTTGTATTGTGACGTGATTAGTTTGTTTTTATAGTATTCTGTTCATTATACAGTGAGGAACCATCACAAATTCTGATTAAACACACCCTTTGGGTTCCCTGAATCAGTGCAGACAAACCAACAAACAGACAAACCAAAAACAATATCCACATTTCCCCTATTGGGAGTTTGGCACTGCAATTACTATTGAAACATTTCAGATACATTTCCTGATATTCTAGCTATTTTCTTGCAAATGTGAGTTGGTGGTTGGGAATAATTCAATGACTTTCTGTCTGCGCGCTTGCTGTTCAAAGTATGTGATCCTTCCATCCACGACAAGTTGGCAGTTAATTTGTATCAAACCAAGTGGTTTCTTTGAGCTCTCGTTTCTGTCAGTGTTGAACAAATGGTTGGAATAGTGACTGCAGATAGCAGGTGTACATAACATGTACACTCTAAAAATTATTCTGGTAACAGAAATAAAATCTGAGTGATAGGTGTTAGAGAATGATTTTATTTTCTACGCAGCATAAGATAGCAGATTCTTTCTTTCTGTTACGTGTACACTCTAAAAATTGCAGAATATTTCCGTAACGCTCACCAGAACACAATTCTGTTACAGGTAACACCCAAACAAGTAATTTTGGAGTGTACAGATACATATTTCCCATCTCAAACTCTGCACACTTGTCTTGACAGACGTATTGTGAACACGCCTCATCGAAAAACATTCCTTGTCAGTCACAGATGTTTCTCGCGGATCTGGCAGAAAAGTGAAAGTACCCGCAGAGACTCGAGCAATATCTGCTGGAGTAATTGGCTGATGAAAATCTTCTACGAACTGTGAAGACACTAATATAGCTAGAAAAAGATGAGAACACTTTTACACTAGTAGACAGATATCAATAAATCATTTTAATATACACATGTACAGGCCCCGCCGTTTGAAAAATGATGAGAGCTGAAAACAGTCCTCCTAAATTTTCCAAGGAGGGTGATTCGCTCTCCTGGAATTTAACCCCTTCAAATTACTTGTATACTGTATGAGAGTGAATAAATGTGTCATGATATGTAGTATATCCTAGTATTAATACAAATTTCATTTACACGTACTTTATAAAAAACAAAAATTTAAATGTTTGTGGAGCATAGCTCCAGAGCTGCATTTCTATATTAAATAGGAAACGGAAAATTTACAATTTAGTAGCAGGCACCCTTCTTTTCTGTATAAAACAGTTATTCACAAGTTATATCAATGATAAAGTAAAATACTTTGCAATGATAAAACAACATTTTTGTTGAATTTTGTAAAGAAATAAGCTGTTCACAAATATATTTATACAGATTTGGTCAATAGATAGTCCACTAAATGCTCCTAATGAAGAGAAAGTGTGTTAACATCTTGTTATTTGAGTACAAGACTGTCCCTGAGTTGATTGAAACTCTTTTGTGAAAAAGGTAGAAAAGTAACATGTGCTTTTTCCTTCATGAAAAACGGGAAAGCTTGCCAGATTTACTTTGCTTATTAAGTACCGGTATACTTTGATTAAATAAAGGCAGGGAAAGACTGAGAATCTATTCTTGGGAAGTCATGAGGTGAGGCAGGCATTATATCAAAAGCTTTTCCTATTGCACAGCCCAACAACAGTGCTTGATGTTATTACAACAACAACAACAACACAGACTGACGAGCCGAGGTGCGCGAAAAATGACGCTCCTCAAAAGAAAATTAGGAGCGTGATGGAGCGCGAGCACGATTGCGCTCCTCAAAAGGCCAGGCCTGCATGTATATATCTTTTTGTTTGGATAGAAAAAGATTTGCCCCTTGTGGCCTTTGCTTCAGACATGTCAGTATTCCTGATATACATGTATCTGTACATGTAGTAATATTCATGTATGAGAAAAGAAGTTTTTGAGTAGAATGCACCCCACCAGGCCTTCCAAACTGTTATGATAGTACATTAACTCTTTGCCCCATGGAGGGTTACTACCATTGGCCCATGGTGTTGCCATTTGATGCCCTTTCCTAGTCCATGATGACGCCATTTGACGCCTTATGTAATAAATGAATTAATCAATCTCACTTTATAATATTTTATTTCAGGAAATATTAAACATGCTAAATGAAAAAGTAATAATAAAAATTAATAAACCTTTGATCCCAGCCCTCTAAAAGATTTGTGCCTGACAATTTACAGGGGATCACCGAAAAGGTCTATGGGGCAGCCTAGAAAAAAAAGCCTGTATGATTTAGAAAGAGGCGTAAAATGGCATTATCATGGGGCAAAGAACTGGTCATGCTTGGGACCAGATCATAGTGTGGGTTTTGACAGAGTCCTGGTGTATCAAGGTTCAAATACTTAGAATTTAAAGGTCAACCCAAACGCTCGGAGGTCAAAAATATAAAAAAATAGTCCTTTCGATTCTGAAAATAATGATATTTTTTTCATAATTTTGTGCAGTCTGGTTGTCGAGATATTGCCGTTTGAAAGGTGAAAATCGCTCTCCTGTCAATTCCAGCTGTGACGTCACGGAGGGAAGCCGTCTTGTATTCTCTATGTTAAAGCCGTATACCACAGTCGTAAGTAGCTGCTGATTTCTGGAGATTTTCGGAGTATCGGGGCATGATTTGTTAAATATGCCGCGACGTTGTGTAGTGGGAGGTTGCAGTTTTACTACAGATGACGGTGTTAGTATTTATTTGTGGCCTAAAGACGAGAAAATCGCTGCAAATTGGACAAAATTTGTACGCAACACAAGAGTGTGGAAAGAGGGCCCGAGCCAGTACTCGTATAATTTGCTTGGCACATTTTGACAGAAATTAAACATCATTCGAGGACATCTACAGCGTAGCAGTTGAATTCGGGTACAAACCAAAACTAAAGAGAACAGCTATTCCAACTATCAAACCTAAGAACAATCAGAATGTGACGGCAAAGAAATCGGACAAGGAGAATCTATCACGGACATCGGCTGAACGAACCTAGCCTGCAAGCGAGGCCTCGGGCAGGCAGACGGCTGTACATGCCCTGCTCGCTCTCGCGTGAGTTGCTTGAGCACCTATACAGGTTAGACTGGATGAGTCTCTATTTCATATTATTTAATAATAATAAAATGATCTTTCATAAATATATATACGTAAATAAAAAGCACCAATTGGAGTGAATGGCTGTAGATACAGAAGTGATAATAATACTTTCATAATCCCTTGACATTTGAGATTGTGGGAATATCATTCGATTTCAATTTAATTGAGGTAATTTGTCGAAAATTGAGCAAATGTGAATGCCGATCCACTCACCACGGCTTACTTTTCGCCATGAATGTCCAAAGTGTTTTTTATCAAACTATATAATTCTGAAATTGGTATTTCATGGGGATTATGGGAAAACAAACAAAATTCAAATCGGACGTATATCAGTAGAGTTATCAACAGTTTACTGTCCATACTGCCGAATCCCGGAGTTTATCCCTTCGAAAAGGCTGCCTCGGTCAGTAACAACAATAACAACACAGATGTGATCGTTCTTTACATCACAGAATCGTTCTACATTCAATACAGTTTGAAATATATGGACATTTGGTCTTATAGATGACGATAATAAGGTTTCCAGTCAAGTTGCATACCAATCTGTATTCAACAAACGACCTCTCCGAAACCTGTCGTCGTCGAGTTCCACGTTGTCAGAGTGGTTGTCACTGTCAGAATCGGAGCCGTACGGCTCAAATTGATAGGGCTGAATTCCGCCGTTGGTCTGCAAACAACTGTTAATTTGTAGGTCATCATCCTCCTCTATGTCTATTTCATCTTCTTGGCGAAAAATATTTCCATCTAAGCAGCTGATATCGCTCGAATCGACATCTGAACCGGAGCTCTGGCTGCACTCGCTTTCCATGTTATCCGCTGTTTTTTCTCAGGCAACTTCCCTGCGTGACGTCATCAACCCAGCTGTGAAAGTGTGAAAAAGCCCACTTTGCTCCCATATTAAGTGTGTTTCTGACCAGATTAGAATTTTTTCAATATTTTTTTCATACAAAGTGAAGTATGAACTATGATTTTTAAGGATTTTTAGACCAAAAAAAATTCCGTTTGGGTTGACCTTTAAGTATTGTCACCATGAATGATGCCGGTATTTAGAGGTTGCTCGGTTTACCCAGGTTTCCGTCTTCACATGTTCCAATGTACCATATTGTGTTTGTTTCATATGGGTTAATCACATGGCAGCAGTGCTCTATATTACCCCCTTGATACAATGTTAAACGTTGTGCCCAAATTAAGATGCACCCAAATTAGAGAGCAAAATAATTTTTTTTTATTGCATTGAGAATTAATGTTCAGGTACATGTATGTTCATGCAAATTCTTCATCATTTAAGTGTGCTATCTGAGTCAAAGTCCGACCTATTTTGCCAGAATTCGGGGACTTTGAATATTGTCAGTAATTTGGGCACATTTTCCCAAGTACTGCTGAATAGAGGTTGTGCTCAAATTGGGGCAATATAAAGCCCTGGGCAGCATACCCTCACCCCTCTCCTCCACATTGTTGAAAACACTCTGCAACATTGAACATTGTAAATTTATCTTTCAACATAACAATACATGTGGTTTGAAGTATGGCCACTGACACTGTTAATTAATTGTTTGTTTCTCGTAACCTTGCTTGTAAAAATACACATGCTGAGTGCGATAATTATTGATTATTAATTATTAACTTGCAAACCAATTGTATACAAATATGAAGAAAATGAGCAAGTTTTACTCATGAAAATGTAAATCCCTCATGGATTTGAATTATTTGCCCTCAAAATATAGATGAGGGCTGGTTACAGGAAACGAACCATTAATTATCAGCGGCCTATGTAATGTTTCTTACATCCTCAAATCAGGTTTAATACCTTCACTGTGGACATGGGCAAGGAAGTTAGACCTTATGACATCGAGTAAACGTGTCAATCAGTCCCGGACTGGTCAGACAATGTAGTAATTACTTGGAGAGTAGATACGGATACCCAGTTGACTTGCAGGGTCATCCAATGAAATGTAATATTGTACTATCACTGACAATTTTTGATTGATTTGACCTCTAATTTCTGTCCATACACAGTTCTCGCATTTTCTTTCCCGTTTCTTCGGATGCGAACTTTGTCTGGACAGCAGGAATAAAAGAATTGAATGCATGGACCACTTGGCACCTAGGCCGAACTTGATTCCTCGGGCTTTTGAAAATTATCCATTGAAAGAAGCTGGCGTCAACTGGATGCTGATCGTGACCTCTACCACCATGTAGCAGTTTCAATTCCGTCCAGTTTTTAGTTCGCAAAATTAGGGAGATTCCCCCGCATCCCTCTCTCCAATATTGCGTGAAATCAAATTATCATCGATTGTGGAATGAGAGGCGGCCTAATAGCGGAGAATTAATGTAGGGTCTATAGGGGAAAAGCTTGGTGAATTGGATCCATTTACAGAGTGTATCACAGTTATAACATTTCATAGAATGACAGCGCTTGATGCTTTCTCAAGATTTTCGGTAAAAGCTTTTAAACAAGCTATTCAAACTAAGTGTGAGCCCCATGGTCTGTTTCAATGTATTCTAGGAATTGGCATTATCTCAGATTCTCACTCAAGAAGATCTTGGACTTGAGTGTTCATTTGAAGTATGGCTGGAAGATGATCAACTCTCAGTAAATGAAAGAAATTTGGAATAAATGAATTTTTGAACATATCCACTGTTGATACATTATACATAAACATATCCATTATGATTGATACATATGTATGCATGATGAGTCTTGTAACAGTTTTGATCACAGAAAGTGAAATTTTCCACCATCAAATCAGGATGGTCAAATTTATTAGAGCAGGAAATTGACAAAAAACATCAAGAATCATGCACATAATCCATACCCTATTCTAATTATTCAGATGGAAAAACTTAACTTCAGGCTACTGTGGAGAGAAATTTTGCAAACATTCTACAAATTTCACTACCCATATTTGCAGTTCTTAGGATATAACATCCATGCCAAGTATTTAGCTTCAGTTGACATAAAGATGGATTTTTTCTGCGTCTAGGTTTAAAAATGCTGTTCGAAAAATTAGAAGAAATAGGGTACCTGGTTTCAAAGGGTGACCAAATTTTTTCCAATGACTGATTGAATTTTGTCCACAAAATTGGAGGTGATTGATTTATAGGTTCATTGAATTGTTGGAATATTTACTGTTAATAATAATGTTCAGAAGCATTTAGAAATGTAGCTGAATCTTTAAAACCATGGATCTTGTTATAAAATCTTTTGTAACATGTTGAACATTTTTTTTAGCTGTATTACCAAGCATGATGTACGAGAGATGAAAAAAATTAAAGGATACAATTTTCTTCTCTTATCAATGCAATGAAGCTTGAGTGAAGTAAAAAAAAAAAAACGATAGACAAAATAGAGTTCATGTTGGATGGTCCTAGAAAAATCTTTAAGAAATACATTTATGCATGTCTAGTATTGAACACATGCACATTTCAATTTGAAAGTAAATGTTTCCATGGGAACACCTGATACAATGCAGCAACAGGTGGAAATTCCTCATTTCTGATTGGTTGAAATTTGTCTGCTGATTGCAAATGGCTCGACTCCAGTCGTGACTATGTAAACAGATTTGATATCGCCCGTCGGCATGAACAATGCGCATCAATGATTCTATAATATTCAAGTGCAGCAGTTACATTGAATTGAATGCCTCCATAAGACTTGAGCATGTGTGATTGTATGGGTATAAATCCTATTCACTCACTCACTTGTATGGGTATAAACTATCCCGAGCAATAAATCAACAGGGTGTAATTGGTACAGGGAAATACATGCATCAGACAGGCCTATTGTCTGTACCTGGTAATCTATTCCAGACGTGTTCATGGACAATGTTTGAGAGTAAATTATTCATACAACATTGAAATTTTATTACATTGCAAGTTCATAAAATCAATCAGGGGTTTTTCTAGACACTTTTTTCATCGTGGTAACCACGATGAAAAACAATTACAAATTGAGTTTTTGCAAAATTTTGTAAATTGAGTTTTATTGCCGAAAATTGAGTTTTCTAAAATTTTGAGAACCGCGAAAAATTGAGTTTCTACGAAATAAATTGAGTTTCAGAGAAATCTAAACTGAGTTTCGTCGTCTGTCCCCCTCCCCCAAAACCTCCGCGAGAAAGGAAAAAAAAACGTGTGACCAGCCACGCCACTCGAGTCGAGATCAGCACTCAAGATTTGTAACTGATGTGCAGACAGATAACTTGTGTACCTTTATTATTCAGTCGTATAGCTCCGATAAGGACGTCTGGTCTTGAACTGTTCTCATTTCAGTCGTATAGGTCCGATAAAGACATTGTCCTGAACGTTTCTCATTTTAAAGCAAATTGTTCGGCGACGTTTTCGACGATCGAACTAGTCCGCCTTTTTGATATTTCAAAGTTACGTCCCTTCTTTTTAGTCCACTCGGGAACCACTGCTGTCATAATGCTGTGGCTTATGAGTCTGGTCTCCGAGACACGCTGTCCGTCAATCTCCGGGTTTTTCGGTTAAGTTCGGAACCAAGACAACGGGCAAGCATTTTCTCTCTCGGTCAACATTTCACTTGGATGCGTGTGACGTTGAAAGACGTTTCCCCAGAAACAAGAAACGAACAAAACAGACATTCCCCAAAATACAGCTGATGTACCATTTGGGAATAAATACACAAAGTGAGCAATGCAGATTGGTGTAAAAACAAAAGATCCACACTCTCTCCTGCGCAACTGAGGATCTACATGCGGGGGCATATGCTATAACATACAAAATATACGTTTTTATGAATAATTTTGTTTCTGCCCGATGGAAATTTCTGAAACCCCAGTATGTTTTGTAAACAAGTCCCACACCACATACTACAAAATAGGGTGCATATTGAGTTTAATTTGCAATTTTTGGCCATTTATCTGCGTTTACCAAGCAGCATTGGATTGATGAGCTTCATAACATTACTGACATGTTCATTCACGATGAAAAATTGTCGCGAATTTATTTATTGTAATTGTCCTACTAAAAAGATAAAAAAAATGAGTTTCCAGATTGCATGCGATGAAAAACCCGAAAAAATTGAGTTTTGTTGTTTATTTTGCACGCCATAGACGCGCCGAAAAATTGAGTTTTTCATCTTTTTGAAATTGAGTTATATAAAGGAAAAGTGTCTAAAATAACCCCTGTCAATTAGACTAGATGCGCCCAAATTAGGGAGCAAAAAAAAAAGAAGAAAAACGCAAGTTTCTTGCATTGCGAATAAATGTTCACTTATGTTCATCTAGAAACACTTTAATCTCTGGAGTAGAACAACTAAAAGAGACAGCAGCACAAGATGTAAACAGATTTTTCATGCTAATTTTATGGATTTCTGGCCTGGAGTATTACATGTAGCTACTTTGTATCTCAATACATACATGCATTTCCTCTCAAGGATATCTCTCGGTGTCAAGTCAGATGCCAAATTTCCTTTGATTATAACCATTGGGGGGTCTAAATTTAGATTTGTCCTACATGTATATATTTCTGTCATCACTCAGTTTTGGGTTGGTTTCCTGGAGTGAACTTACATACAGGGCCAATGTTGTGTAAATGTAAGAGAAGCATTAGCAATGTCCGAAGTTTCATGAGAGCGCTCACAATGTCTCAGTTTTTATACGCCCGCCAAAAGGCGGACGTATTATGTGATGGCGGTTTCCGTCCGTCTGTCCGTGTGTCCGTCTGTCCGTCCCTCGTGTCCGGTCTATATCTGGGACAGTTTTCTATCTACAGTTCTAATTTTTGGTGAGTGGATACCCTACGGGGAGACGATGTGTCTCGTACCAAAATGAAGGTCAAGGTCAGAGGTCAAAGGTCACTGGCCTAAAAAACAGGAAATCACTGAAGTGTTCGTGTCCGGTCTATATCTGTGAACTTTTTCTATCCACAGTTGCAATTTTTTGTGAGTGGATACGCTAGGTGGAGACGATGTGTCGCGTACCAAAATTGAGGTCAAGGTCAGAGGTCAAAGGTCACTTGCCTAAAATCAGGAAATCATTGATCATTGACAGTTTTCTATCTACAGTTCTAATTTTTGGTGAGTGGATGCCCTAGGGGGGAACGATGTGTTGCATACAAAATGTAGGTCGAGGTCAAAGGTCAGTGTCATGGAAAAATCAGGAAATCATTGAAAATTTCTAATTTTTTGTGAGTGGATTCAATAGGGGGAAACGAGGTGTCGCATACCAAAATATAGGTCAAGGTCAAAGGTCACTGACCCCAAAATCAGGAAATTATTAAAAATTACTGTTTTTTTGTGTCAGTAGATACATGAGGGGGGCACGATGTGTCACATACCAAAATGTAGGTCAAGGCCGAAGGTCAAGTCACTGTGACCCCCAAAATCATGAAATTGTTAAAAATCATGATTTTTTGGGGTCCATTGATACACATCCTCGCGAGCCAGTGTATCGATCGATACACTGGCTTGGTTAGTTACCCATTAGCAGTTTTGGATATAAATAGATCAAGAGGTTTCCTCTAAATCAACCCAATCAGTGAACGTGCTAAGCCAGTTGATTAGGCCAATCCGCTGCTAGGTTTGAGATATGACAGGATTGAATTTCATTGCGGACTCAACTGCTTTGATGTCAAGTTGAAATCAACATCGGAAGTCAAAGCAAAAACCGCAAGCTTGGGATACCGACATGCTTATTCAAAACAAGCGCGGTGGATGAAATGTACGAGATTGTATAATGGAGGCGTCGACTCAAGAACTCATTCGAAAGACCAAAAATGTCAAGGTAAACCCTCTCCAAGGATTTAGGATTTACCTGGACTTGTGAAGATGATTGAGATATTGAGGGAAGACAATGTGTCGTGTACCAAAATGTAGGTCAAGATTAAAGGTCAAGGTCACTGTGAACCAAAAATTTGAAATCATTAAAAATAACCTTTTTTGTGCCAGTAGATACATCAGAGGGACATGATGTGTTACATACCAAAATGTGAGTCAAAGATCAAGGTCACTGTGACCCCAAACTCAAGAAATCATTAAAAGTCACATTTTCATATACCTGTCGAAGACGAGATCATGTAATGCGATGTTGCATTCTGTCCATTCACCCATTAACATTAGCTGTCCATGCGATATCTCTAGTTTCAAGGTATGGATTGATACCAAACTTTGGGTATAGCTTCAATTTGTCAAAAGTCCAGTTTAGCTGCCTATATGTGTTAGGTTGGAATATTCAGACTTGTCTCCTCTACATGTATATGGCATTTGTCCTGTGGAGTTGTCTCTCATGTTTGATACATGTAAGAAATGGCTACATTTACTTAAATTGTTGTGAAATAAAAACCATACATTTCCTAATTTAATGGGGAGAGGGGTCCGTTATGAACTTTATACCTGTTTATTAACTCAAGAACAAAGGTTTAGTTAATCACTTTCTTCACATCCTTCTACCTTCATGGAAAATTTTCTCGCCTGAAGGAATCCAGTTGAAAGAAAACTACTATTTTCTTGTGTTTGACTATTGTCGATTTCAGTGTGGGATATGTGAGCTCTCGACTCTTGTTTCAAGGTCACCTAGTTACCAAGAGTTCAGCCCATTTTAGTTTATCACTCAATATAAGATGTGATGTATGTAACATTCTCAGAAGCATAAAATCGTAGACCTTTCTCTGGATTGCTAGCTACCAATTCGGATCAAGGCCATTAACAATCTAGAAATTCAGACCAGTGTAATTCCAGATATATACGGGCATATATTGAAGCCCCTTGGGCTCTTGTTAGGAGAGTGACAGTATCGCTCTCCATCACTCTTCTATTTTCTTCTCTAGGAGGGCTTTTGACCACTCTCCTCACACTACCAATGCACTGGATGGTGATACTGGAGAGTTTGAGCACTCTCGCATCATTCACAAAAAACAAAACAAAAAACAATCCAGAAGACTGATCAACAGCTCTTGTAAATTTTACAAACAGGAGACACTGCGATCAGAGGGCCTGACCTGAGTAAGGGGCAACCTGCATCTTAACTGGTCGAGGCAACCAAATCCTGTCGACATGGTTGCCCAGAATATGTCTCGCTAGCAAGAAATGATTCTACTGGAACTGTCATATGTTTCTAGCCGGCCAATATTGTCCATTCTCCTCAGCATGTTGTAAATTAAGCCCTGATGGTAATTAATTTAGCTGACAGACTGATCTTGTTAATATGACCAGTGCTGATTGCTGCCACCCACAGGTGATGACCTCTCGTTAATTACACTAGACAGGTGCTCACACCTGCTGTATATGTGAAGGTAAATTGTTTGCTGTATCATGTACCTTTCATCTACGGTGCCCAATTTCCTGTAAAATTCGCCAACAGATGGATAACAATCGTCATCATGACGAGTCCTACTTCATCTTGTTCTACCATGTAGCGGAAAATTTGCTGTAAGCGAGTTTGACCAGATATGCAAGTTTTTCCAAGTATGACTTCTTCCGTTTCAAAATAATAAGACAGACCGTCCAGGATATATTTGCTGGGACAGACCGTAGGTCAGAAATACTCCAGGCTGCTTCTTCATCAATTTGTATCTGCCACTAATTACATGGACTTGGGCAGCCACATAAAAAAGGGCAGATGGGCACTCGAGAATCGATGCGCCAACAACTGAGGCGCCCATTTTAATCTTTCCAGATGTACTTGTACCGGATGGTTTCTTTGGGAGTCTGGATGGTCTGACTATAAATACATCTGTGAATGAAGATATCTCTATCTAGTCCGGACATCTTTGGTAGGCGAGCTAGTGTCCTTATGGGCTGGCTGTCGGGTTGGTGCTAGAGTTGGTGAACGTTTAAGGAGGGAAATCATTGATTACTGCATACTATCCACTCTGATTGACTATGGTTAATTCTTCTGCCTTGCCACATACGGTTTGCTGTAATGTGTCTGAACGCAGTTCGGTCTGATTAACGTCAAGATCTTTCTGGAATGGAACTGGTCATTGCTAATCCCATATATGGTCATTTAATTGACCTTTTAATGTGGTTCTCTGTCTGGCTTCGTCTAAGACCTGGTCCGCGTGTCAGTTGATTATCTTAGTTCGTTAACCAAAATAGGACTGATTGTTCATTTGCCAAGCAATGTTACAATGTTCGTTCTCATCTGTAATTTAGTTAGATCTTCATGAACATATACATTGATTACAGTCATATGGCTGAATCTCACAATTAAAACTCAAAAGTTGAGGCTTTTGAGAGATTTTCCCTCCATTTCACCCAGAATAAACAATACATTGTAGACGTTCTGCAAGATCTACATGATGTATGATGTCTATGAAGATTATCATTGCTGTTCATCTTGAGCTAGCAATGCTGACGGCAACATTACATGGTTAAGATGAATAGACCCACATATATACTTCGTATTACGTTGCCGAGGTACATTCAAGTTTTAAGACTTTGACTCGATCCTTCACATATTGAGTGTCCACAAAATCCTGCTCTGCTGTCTGATTGAGGAATTTTGAATTATGCGGTTTAGACACAGTTAGAATGCATGCCTCCTACAATGTATGTAGCAGCTACATTAATTACATGTTTTGAAAATGTCTTGGATATTCATTTGAATATTGGACAATGGTCAGTGATCATGATTTTATGTAAAGGACTTTATCGTGTCTTGCTAAAATGATTGAGAACTGTTGACCGCTTCTCTCTTGTAATAAACCATCTTGTGTTGTCTATTATATTTATTTCATACACATTTGGATGTGGTGCCGTCATACAAAATAGGATGGTTGGTTATCGACACGGGAATTTTTCTATGGATGATGGTTGAGTATTGAATGTTGAACCTGATGCTTGCTGTTGAATCTTATCCTAGTCGTTTTATTTTATCAGTGTACAAGCTTAACAATTAGTCTCGTCTGGAATTTGTTTTCAGATAAATAGTAATTTGGGCCCCTGTTTTATCAGACCTCATGATACATGGTTTGCCAAACAGGGGATGGAGTTTACTTTACAACTGTGATCATACATGTAGTTTGTTGCCGGAGGCTATGTCTGTGCTAGGCCTGGATACACTGTATGATCGGTTTCAATCACTTCCTCTATTACTCCTGTACTATGGTCCACTTGAGCATTGTATTGCTGAATCCACCTGACCATCTCATAACAATAACTATAAACATTGTGTCTGCAAACTCTCAGTGCTTGTCCCTGTAAACGAGTTCGAAGAAAGATGCTTGGAAAGAATGGGAAACAAAATTGGTCTTGTTTTCATTGAGTCGTGTTCTGACCGAACCTCATTGTTCGAGTAATCCCGTCTCCTGCTTGTGCGTCCATCCATGTGTTGTTAGCATAAAGAGTCCAGGCTTTCTTTGTGGAATATCCGGTCATTTTAGTTGAAAATTACCCTCATCTCGGACTCCGTGGCACTCTGGGATCTTTGTGTCTCTGGGCTGTCATGCCTGTAGGTGATAAATTGACCGGTCTATAATGGTACATGTATTCCTATTTAACCGAGAGAGAAAATTAGACCCTTCCTTATAGCAGGACATGCAAAAGTCGAGTCCGACGTAGCAGTCAGACATCAGACATATCTGGTCATAATTCATGCATTGCTTGGTCAAAAGTGCTTATCATGTCTATGTTGAAGATCAAATTCAGAGTGAGTGAGTGAGTGAATAGAATTTAACATCGCTTTCAACAATATTTCAGCTATATCGCGATGAACCAACTAAGCACCACTCAGTCAAGTTTATACATTCCTGCTACTTCAAAGAAGAAACTTTGAAGCAGCATGGAACTGGACACCCTCCATCCACCCTATGAAACACCGAGGGCAGCACACAAGACACAGACAGGACACTTACATGTACATCCGTGCAATAAAGACAAGTGATATTACAGTGGTAGACATCACATTATCAAGAAAAATGAGTTTGGTCCAATATATTACATTATATGGAACTGGGTCTTCATGCGTAGAATAACATCATATTATTCAATCATGTACATGTACATACATGTACAGTCTCCCAGTTTCAAGGAGAGTACCGTAATCACTATCGCTCTCCATCACTCGCCTAATTATTCTCCAGGAGAGTGTTCGATCACTCTCCTCAAAACTGCCAATACAATGGAGAGTGATACAGGGGAGGGTAATCACTCTCGCAAGACAAATCTAGGAGAGTGATACTGGGGAGGGTAATCACTCTCGCAAGACAAATCTAGGAGAGTGATACTGGGGAGGGTAATCACTCTCGCAAGACAAATCTAGGAGAGTGATACTGGGGAGGGTAATGATACAGGGGAGGGTAATCACTCTCGCAAGACAAATCTAGGAGAGTGATACTGGGGAGGGTAATCACTCTCGCAAGACAAATCTAGGAGAGTGATACTGGGGAGGGTAATCACTCTCGCAAGACAAATCTAGGAGAGTGATACTGGGGAGGGTAATCACTCTCGCAAGACAAATCTAGGAGAGTGATCAACAGCTCAGGCAGATTTTACAAACAGGGGAGACAATTACCAGTATACGAGTTGTCAGAGCATTTCCATCATAGCTCTAGATTTGTATCTAATACCGCTTATGCCGGTGCTAGGGGCCGTGTGGTCATATCATCCAAGTTGCCACATGAACAGGTACAATAAAGCGTACCTGAGATACAACACATATCATGAATCGTTAGATTCTTGGTATGTGCTTTAGAATAGGTTAACCAGAAGACTATTCTGTGAAGTCATGTGACGCAGTCAGTATGTCGGCACCTCTTCCCACTACCCTTATATGTGTTGTAATGTACATTCGCCTTCCAGACTTTACATATGATATCTCGTCCTGCTCTTGAACATATATTCTGGATCAAGACTCTAGTTTCTCGCACTCGCTCAGTTGCATCCTTTCTCATCAAGTTGGCATTCGTTTATGAATATTGTCTTGGGCCCGCATACTCGCACATTTTGTAAATTTGGGAAATATTTTCCTATATTCTGCCTGTAGATGTTCCGAATAGAATTATACTGTCTTGGCCTTTGTTCATCTCTGAGTGGCTGTCGCTCTCCTTCTGTCCCTTGACATCAATTGACCCTGCTGACTGTAGAAGTTAATTGACCTGTGTGAAATGATTCTCCACAACCAGCAGGGAGAATTCAAGCTTGCTTTCACATGCAATATAGTCCCTATAGTCCGGTCACAGCTACCATCAACATCTTCATACAGTGTGAAAATGAGCCTTTAGTTTATGGGTTTTTAACTGTGCTTAGTTCAAGCGGTGCTTGTATTGCTATATTGCTGCATTGATGGTCTCATGAATGGTTGCTGTGTGTGCATTGGTGCATTCGTACGCATGGTACTAGACACTGACAGTACTGTTGAAATTATCCCCCGATGAATTATGGCTTGCTTTATCGGGAGTACTATTCCAATTTTCTGCAATTTACCCAGGACTAGGCAGTCTTTGTATAACACCAGAGCTCATATCGCGGTTACTGCTCGAAGCCATTTCACCACACATCCGAGATACAGCGTCGAGATTGTCATAATGGCCATATAGCTCGATTCACACATTCTGCTAAAATGTGTTGTCGGTTTCCTTCTCAGTTTTATCATCCCATTATATGGCTGTTTGATCTGTGAAGGATAAATTGACCTGGTTTATGTGACCAACAACTCCAGGTTTCCGGCTGCCATGACCTTGCTGAACTGAGCAAAATGTTACGTTGATTAAGATTGAAACGTGTTGCTGTTTGGAAAGACTTCTGGTTTTCATCCGTTCACGGCATAGCTTCCAAACATCTTCCAAAATCTGTTCAAGTCATAAATTGCGTCCAGACGATTTGCATTCCACCTCAGTGTTTGGAATTTGGCCAATCAGTTATAAACAAGTTAGAGAGAACTACGTATACCTCTCTAAAATGGAGGTAAAAAAGCCATTTTTGCTTAATAACTTTTGATTTATTATTTATAATGCTCCAAAATCTTTAGGTGACTTACCTTATATTGTTTCATGTGGTAACAGTGGTTTTCTATGAAAGTCTGCATAGTCGGGTAGGTAGGTTCCAAATATGTTTTTTCTCAAAAATTCTTGATGCATCACTCCTTTTGTCCTGTTTATATAGGATTTCACAAAATTCTGTTAAATACATGAAAAAAATACTCAACTCAAACCTTTTTTAAAATCATGAAATACATGTGTATAGGTAGACTTATGAGAAACACAAAATTTACTGTGAACTACCTCATGTACATTGTTTTAATGTACTAGATGTATTTTGCTTGGCCTACTTGCAAACTGATATCAAAGATATCAAGTGATGTAAGATATTCAAAAATATCACATCATAAAGGGGTTGGTTTATGTTGGAGAAAGATCAAGCAAAGCAGAATGCTGTACTGTTACTGGTGGAATCCACGATGCTAGAATGTAGCTGTGCTGATAACAAACACATGGCAAAAATGCTGTCATTTTGGACTGTACATTTCTCACACTGTCAGATTCCCAGACACTATTTAGTCATACCTATCAATTAAAACAATTGCTATCAAGTCTTTTTTCAGGGTCAAGATGTGTTTATAGAACGCACTGGTAATGGATTTCCAGACTTGTAAAAGTGTTTGTGGAACTTTACAAAGAAAGTCAGTACTTCCTCGGCAGTCTTGAAGCGTGAAAGAATGGCTCTATGTCTGCATTGGCAATAGTCTTCATGTATCATGCCAAGAACGGTATGTTATTGGGGTAAATACTCTAATAATTCAATCACGGAAGGTGCAGTTTCTCTCCCTAAAATATCAATGGTGCAGGGATTCCGCCAGAAAAAAAATTCTGGGTCCGCAATTACGAGGGAGCGAAGCGACCAAGTCTGAGGGAGCGTAGCGACTGAAGGGGGGAGAGTCCGAGAGGGGGGTTTCCCCCCTCGCGGCGGCAGAAGATTTTTGATAATTGCCGTTTAAATTGTTGGCCTGAGAGAGCGTCTAGAGATGGATTTTATAATAAAGATTAACAGCAGGAACGTCTGTTTAAAGTCTATTTACACTCTTTGCTACGTATGTATTACCGCGATAATTTGAACTTGGAAGCAGAAATCTTCCGGGACGGTCGCTAACCGAGTCGATACGCGGACGTGGTGGAGAGCACCAAGCTCTACCAAGCATTCATTCTGCTTCGCGCCTCTCCATGGGAGAGCACATGTCGACATGAACAGATTTTGATAGTGAGAGCTGAAAAACATCATGGCAAACACAATTATGCCCTCAGATGATCTAATAATATACCCTAATGGTGACAGTTGTTAACTTGACCTTCCAGAGCTTCTACTTTCATTTCCGCGGCCTGCGCTGGAAGAGTACTAAACACAAGATACGGTATCTGGCTGGATGGACAGACTGTAGTGTAGTCGCAGACTGTTAGCTGGAAATACCTCGGGAAGCGGGAAATTTTCCACGTGCTCCAGAGAACCGTCAGGTCATTGTCCTAATTCCGGCAATTGCCGTCTTTTCAATGTGAATTTCCAAATGTGTTTTCATTGATATTCACGAAGGGAAGACTTGGAGGGATATAAAGTAACATTTTAAACCTTTAGCTACAATTTTACTTCTTAACAAGCGGATCAAAAGGGGAATTTTTATTTCATTCAGTGGGGGGAATGGGTCCGTTGACGGACCCAAATAGACCCTAGCGGAATCCCTGTGGTGTGATCAAATTTATTAGAATTGACCGGAGAGAGAGAGAGAATTGAGGTTTAACGTCGCATTCAGCAATATTAGAATTGACCGTTGATGAATTTTCACTTAACAACAGTAGTGTCTCATTGTCATCACTCGATAACTCTCCCTCCCAGAGAGTTATTGTTTACTCTCCAGGAGAGTTATTGATTACTCTCCAGGAGAGTCATTGTTTACTCTCCAGGAGAGTCATTGTTTACTCTCCAGGAGAGTCATTGTTTGTTTACTCTCCAGGAGAGTCAATGTTTACTCTCCAGGAGAGTCATTGTTTACTCTCCATTAGAGTCTTTGTTTAGTCTCCAGGAGAGTCATTGTTTACTCTCCAGGAGAATCATTGTCTGTTTACTCCCCCGGAGAGTCAATGTTTACTCTCCAGGAGAGTCATTGTTTACTCTCCATTAGAGTCATTGTTTAGTCTCCAGGAGAGTCATTGTTTACTCTCCAGGAGAGTCATTGTTTACTCTCGTGAAATATGAAAATGTATTTGTGAGTTATACGGACCAAAAGTGAATCACTGTGGCAATACAATGATGACTCTGGCCATACAGAAATTTAGGAGAGTGATCAACTGCTCCCACAAATTTTACAAAATCGAGAGACTGATTTATGTGGTCACTGACAATCACCGCACACTTCGAGAATCCTTTTGGATCAAAACACTTCAAACACGGCAACCCTTTGGTATGAACATAGACCCAGGTAAAGTTGCTAACAAAGAGTTTATTCCCTTCGTTCTCCAATATAGCCGTAGGAATGTTGAAGCGGCCCGTATACTGAAGGAGGAATACGAAACACTCCAAACAAAACTCTGCTTGCCATTTAATCTGAGACCTACATGTATCATAGCGTACTCAAAAAATCGGAGCTTACGCGATTTATTGGTAAGGAGTAAACTTCATCCCACATCGTGACCATTATCACGTGAAATTCTACATGGCATAAACTGATATATAGCGGCCCTATTTGAACTCTATACGAAACTTGTCTCTAGGAACATTTTTAAGATAGGAGATTTATAAATCCCTGTGCCAGTGCCTTCCACTTTTGAAAAATGTATACCCTGGGATTAGGTTTACAGGCCTTGCTTTTCATCGAAATTCACAGGTATCCAAACGGATACCCGCAATTTCAGTTTACGGGTATCTACCAGGCAGTATCCACTGAAGTGACGAAAAATTGAAGTGTGGAGATTAAAGTGGAATAAACATTTATGTACTCTTTTCATGTTTACTGTTGTTAATAGGATAATTGATTCTCACATCATGTTGTTCCCCACCGCTGTGTAGCCATTCGATTCACTGAGCTGATATTTGACCGTTCAATCAACTGTCAATTTTACTGTGATAGGATGAGTGGATAAACTTTCTCTTGAGCAACCACAATAACATGCAGCATGATTTATGAAATTGTGTCAAGGATTGTCTCCTTGAATTAATTTAATTTGGACTGGAGCTGTAATTTGGAGTCACTTGAAAATTTTCGATTTAAGGTTATGGACCTTGATTATATTCTCATTATGGACTAAAGAATAGCTCTGTCTCTCACTATGAATGTCACGGGTCACCAGCTCAGCTTCCGACTTCATTCATTACGAATGTTTATACTTAAGTGCTGCATATATAGTAATACCATCTTCATGACACCTAGCATATAACTTAAATATGTTGATGAATTGAACAAACGCACAATATGAACTTAAAATTGAGTGATGTAAGTCAAGAAATTACGAACAATTCCAATGAACACACATTTAAGAAGTTCACCACAGCACTAACTTCAGGGATTATAATGAGTTAATTTCGTGTTTTCGTCGTTCTGTATGAAGACAAAACCATCCTTTACATTATCTGGCCATCCGTTGTAAGCCTGTACAGATATTGTCTTTCCTTTCGACATTTTCAAGCAGATTGGAATCAAGCCCTCTCGTGTCCTCCATGTTTACCGTTTGTAAACATCGACCATAACACGATAGTTTCTGCAATTGCATTCTCCTATGCACGGTTGTTTGTGTAAATGCCCGTAGCTACAGATGATACGACGAAAATCGCCCAGTACAAGAGAATGCACGCAGCTGCCATAATTCGTCGCCCACTTAGACGTCGTAAAAATATGAACTTCCGCCATTTGTAAAGCCTGCGGTCGATGATTTCTAGGTAAACTGTCGTTTATTAAAGCCGAATATGGTTTTTTTGATAGACAAAATTTTCCCCAGACATTATTTTACGGGTGTCCAAACAGATTCCCGTGAAGCGAATGAACGGGTATCTCCACGAGTATCGGATACCCGGATACCCGTCGAAACGCAAGGCCTGGGTTTATACTGTTCATTTCATATTTTTTACCATCCTCACGAGCCAGTGTATCGATCGATCTGTTAGGATACACAGGCTTGGTTAATGACCCATGCGAGTTCTGGATATGAATAGATCAAGGGGTTTCTTCTAAATCAACCCAATCGGTGAATGCTCTTAAAGGTCAACCCAAACGCTCAGAGGTCAAAAATATAAAAAAATAGTCCTTTCGATTCTGAAAATAATGATATTTTTTTCATAATTTTGTGCAGTCTGGTTGGCGAGATATTGCCGTTTGAAAGGTGAAAATCGCTCTCCTGTCAATTCCAGCTGTGACGTCACGGAGGGAAGCCGTCTTGTATTCTGTATGTTAAAGCCGTATACTACAGTCGTAAGTAGCTGCTGATTTCTGGAGATTTTCGGAGTATCGGGGCATCATTTGTTAAATATGCCGCGACGTTGTGTAGTGGGAGGTTGCAGTTTTACTACAGATGACGGTGTTAGTATTCATTTGTGGCCTAAAGACGAGAAAATCGCTGCAAATTGGACGAAATTTGTACGCAACACGAGAGTGTGGAAAGAGGGCCCGAGCCAGTACTCGTATAATTTGCTCGGCACATTTTGACAGAAATTAGACATCATTCGAGGACATCTACAGCGTAGCAGTTGAATTCGGGTACAAACCAAAACTAAAGAGGACAGCTATTCCAACTATCAAACCTAAGAACAATCAGAATGTGACGGCAAAGAAATCGGACAAGGAGAATCTATCACGGACATCGGCTGAACGAACCTAGCCTGCAAGCGAGGCCGCGGGCAGGGAGACGGCTGTACATGCCCTCCTCGCTCTCCCGTGGCATTTGTTGCTTGAGCACCTACAGGCTAGACTGGATGAGTCTCTATTTCATATATACTATTTAATAATAATAAAATGATCTTTCATAAATATATATACGTTTGATAAGTAAATGAATAAAAAAAACACCAATTGGAGTGAATGGCTGTAGATACAGAAGTGATAATAATACTTTCATAATCCCTTGACATTTGAGATTGTGGGAATATCATTCGATTTCAATTTAATTGAGGTAATTTGTCGAAAATTGAGCACTTTTCGCCATGAATGTCCAAAGGTTTTTTATCAAACTATATAATTCTGAAATTAGTATTTCATGAGGATTATGGGAAAACAAACAAAATTCAAATCGGACGTATATCAGTAGAGTTATCAACAGTTTACTGTCCATACTGCCGAATCCCGGAGTATCCCTTCGAAAAGGCTGCCTCGGTCAGTAACAACAATAACAACACATATGTGCTCGTTCTTTACATCACAGAATCATTCTACATTCAATACAGTTTGAAATATATGGACATTTGGTCTTATAGATGACGATAATAAGGTTTCCAGTCAAGTTGCATACCAATCTGTATTCAACAAACGACCTCTCCGAATCCTGTCGTCGGGTTCCACGTTGTCAGAGTGGTTGTCACTGTCAGAATCGGGGCCGTACGGCTCAAATTGATAGGGCTGAATTCCGCCGTTGGTCTGCAAACAACTGTTAATTTACCCGTCATCATCCTCCTCTATGTCTATTTCATCTTCTTGGCGAAAAATATTTCCATCTAAGCAGCTGATATTATAACAGAGCCATAAGACATGTACATGTAAAATAACTATAACAGAGCCATAAGACATGTACATGTAAAATGAACATGTACCTCAATTATATTCCATTATTATTTAATGTTTGTTTATTGTGAATTTGTATTATAAGTATGGAGTTATTAGTTACTGATAAATGTATACACTCAATATTATGTAACACATGTTATAACTAGGATTTAATGCTATGAGTTTACTTTTGTAATAAGATTTTATGATAACAGTTCTATTAGTTCATAGCTCTTGAAAGTTGACATTTAATTAGTGTTGTTAGACCATTTCTGACCAGCTGGTGCAAAGACAGGAGCCAGGTGTCAATTGTAGTCAGACTGTCATTTTAGTCTCAGATAATCCTTGTTGTTATTAGGTAAGAGTCCCTACTGTTAATTGAGATGTCATACTGAATGAACAGGATAGCTGGCAGACATGACAGGACGTTAGGATTACTTGAACAATTGTTGAAAGTGTGTTATGATTGTTAAGAATGTCTACCTGTGGATTTCACTACGCCTATAATGTATATAAATATGTATGCAGTAGGAAACCAAGTCAGTTCGCTTTTAGAATTCATCTTGGCATGCGACTTTGCAGCGCCAAGGCAGTTCGTGTATATAAGTTATATAGGTAACACTTGTAAATGTAGGTTGCTATATGTATTAACATATAGTTTCTGTAATAACTGGAAGTGCTGTATAATTGTGTATATTAGAATTAATATTACGTCAAGGTTAGATAATTGGATTAGGGTAAATAAAGCTAGGTTGTGTTATATTTAACATGGACTACGACTTACTTATTAATGTGATAACCAGTGAGCCAACTAGGTTATAGATGATGGAGATACCCGGCCTGTAATCTTCTAAGATTGACAGACTTTCTCAGTACAAACTGCTCTTAGCTCCCCAAACTAAGAGATTTCATATCGGAATATATATGATGACATTGGAATATTCAACGAACGGTGAACACCCAAAGGAAAAACAACAGAAGAATGATTAGACGAAGATGAAATAATTCAAGCCGCCTTTGATGACTGACAGAACCAGCTAAGGAGCCTGAGTACCAAGAAAGAGTGACAAACACTAAGAGTAAGTATAATCGCCATATGATTTACTAACTAGCTTGTTTTATCTATCTTGTCTTGGAAATTCAAACTGATTTAACCTTAAACAGTAAAATGGCCAGCTGGAAGTGCAACAAACACAACTGTCAAAAAGTTGGTAGAGCTTACAATAGCATACATTGTCAAGTGAGACCTAACATTTCTCTCACAACACCCCTTGAGAAAAGCTCAGTGCATATCAAGGTTGGCAAGTTAAAAACACATGCTTTAGTCGACACAGGGGCAAGCATCTCTTGCATTTCACAAAGGTGTTTGCAGAAAGCCTACCCAAATGCAGTCGTTAATACATGTAATTTACAAGCCATTACAGGTGTTTGTGGTGAAGTTCATTCTGTGTTAGGCGTAGTGAATCTACCAATTCAATTTGAAGATCTTGAAGAGCTCAATGGAGAATTTTATGTATTTAAAACATTACACAAAGATGTAATTTTAGGAGAGGATTTCCTAAGGAAATATGATGCAAACATTGATTTTAAAAGGAACAAACTATTGCTTTGCAATGGTCAGTTTAACATTTCCATGGCAACTGAAACAAACAACAAAACATATGGACATAAAGAATCTGGGAGTGCCAAAACAACAGACATTATTCTGGTTAAGCCAAAGCGTGAAATAAATTTTCCTGTATATGTACCTGAAGCAGGTGATGGAAATTTGATCTTATTGGAGCCAATAGAGTCACTTTCAGCAAAATATAGCATTGCAGGTGCGCGCACTGTCGCAAAAGTTAAAAACAAAATGGCTATTTACAAAGTAATGAACCCATCCAACCTTCCTGTCTATATCGAGAAGCATGCAACAATTGCCACATTTCACGTAGTTACTCCAGACTCGATTACAACAATGAAACAAGATAATACATCAAACAACTCCGCTGATGTAAATTTCATGGAAGGAGACACGAAAAGTGATGCTTATTATGCTAACCTAGCACGAGAGCTAGGAATAACACTAGACGATTCCATACTTACACCGGAGCAAAAGGAATCATTTTTAGCATTTCTTGGTCGTAACCGTGATGTTTTTGCCAAAGATATGACTGAATTAGGCAAAGCTAGTGCTCATTATCACAGAATTTTCACTAAAACAGAGAAACCGATTTATTCACGTCCATACCGACAAAGCCCCCAGACAAAACAGCGATGTGATGAATTAGTGAAAGAAATGTTAGAAAATAACATAGTTGAACCATCACTATCTGAATGGTCATCCCCTGTAGTGCTTGTGAAAAAGAAAAATGGAAAATATAGATTTGCGGTAGACTATCGCAAGCTGAATGCGATCACAGAACCGATTTCTTTTCCCATCCCTTTGTTATCAGATGCTATCGACTCTGTAGCACAGGCAAAGTCTAAAATATTTTCTGTTCTTGACCTGGCAAGTGGTTTTTGGCAAATTCCACTACATGATGACACAAAACCAAAGACCGCGTTTACGACGGATCAGGGAAGGTTCCAATTCCGAGTTCTTCCGTTCGGAATGAGAAATTCGCCCGCGAGCTTTAGTCTCATGATGTCACAGGTCCTTGCCGGCCTTACTTAGCTTCACACCCTATGCTATATAGATGACATACTCTGCCATTCAAACACATTAGATGAACATATGGTCCATCTTGGACAAATTTTCTCTCGCTTACGGGAAGCAAATCTTAAATTACAACCGCCAAAATGCGCATTTGCACAGCGACAAGTTCCGTATCTAGGACACGTGCTAAGTGATCAAGGTATTCATGTGGATGAAGCCAAAGTTCATGCTGTTAAATCATTTCCCAGACCAAAATCACAGAAAGAGGTTCGAAGTTTCCTAGGTTTATGCAATTACTATCGCAAATTTGTACAAAATTATGCTTCAATAGCATCCCCCATGAATCAACTTCTTCAGAAAGACGTTAAATTCAAATGGACCGATGACACTGAAAATTCATTCAAAGCACTCAAACAAGCACTTGTCACAGCCCCTATATTAGCATATCCAGATTTCCAAAAAGAATTCATTATTTCAACAGATGCGTCTGATAGTGCAATAGGATATGTTTTAGGACAAAAAGATGAAAAAGGCAATGAACATGCTATAGCCTTTGGCGGACGATCCCTGCGCGGTAGTGAAAAGACATGGCATATCTCAGAGAAAGAAGGTCTTGGATTAGTTGAATCAGTTCGTGCCTTTCGTCCATACATCGCAAATGCTCACTTTCGTGTTTTCACTGACCACATTGCCCTCACTTGGTTAAACAACATAAAAGCTAACAAAGGTAGACTAGGCAGGTGGGCTCTTGAGCTTCAAGAGTACAATTTCACAATTCAGTACAAGCCAGGAGCTAAAAATGGAAATGCTGATGGGTTGTCTAGAAGAGAATATGAAGCAACCACAACTGAAAGTACAGAAGAAACCATTGTGAGTAGTATAGAAACCACATATTTATCCAATACAGAGAATCAGAATGAGCCAATTGAGGCAACTCTAACATATAGGGAACCGAAACATGCTCATTTAGCAACTATATGTCCAAAAGATACAATTGTTGTGGCACAAGTCAATACTGAAATTGTAATTTCAAATCCATTTCTGGAGGGCATACAGCGTGAGTGTCCTGACTTAGCCCCGATCTTTGCCTACAAAGAAGATGGTGATCTTCCGGATGATCCAAAACAGAGTCGTCGCTTAGTTGCGGAAGCATATCATTATGTGATTGAGGACGGAATTCTGTATCATTTCTTTAATACAAAAAATAAAAAGGCTGCCGATTCTTATACAAAACAGATAGCTGTTCCTAGAGGTAATCGCAAAGATATACTCCAAGCCTATCACGATTCAGTGCTAGGAGGTTGCCACCAAGGTCAAGAAAGAATGTATGCTGCTATAAGATCCAAATATCATTGGGATAAAATGTACACAGATGTGTGTACCTATGTACGTACATGCACGACATGTCAACAGATCAAAACAAATGTTCATGATAAGCCTGCACCACTTAAACCCTTGCCATATGAACGTGCTTTCTCGCGTCTTCATATTGACATACTCGGCCCACTTCCAAAAACTCCGGATGGTTCCAAATATCTACTCCTTGTAGTGGATTCTTACAGCAAATGGCCAGAATGTTTTCCTATGAAAACACAGGAAGCCACTGAAGTTGCATCCATTCTATACCGAGAGATTCTCACACGTTATGGGTCACCAGACAAATTAGTCAGCGATCGCGGTGCTCAGTTCATGTCCAAACTCATAGCAGCCATGACAGAACTATTCAACATCAAACATGCTAAAACCAGTTCATATCATCCTGCAACCAATGCTACATGTGAAAGAATGAATCGCGTCATTGAGCAGGGTCTAAGAGCCTACATCAAGGAAGATCAAACTGATTGGCCAGATCATATACCAGGTATTATGATGGCATACCGCATGACCCCAGCCACTCAATCAACTGGCTTATCTCCTTATCAAATGCTGTTTGGTAGACAGATGAGAACACCAATAGATACCACTCTAATTCCAAAAGAAACACTGTCAAAGGATCATAGAACATACTTGTCAAAAATTCTAGACAATCTGGCTGAGTATAGAAAAATTGCAGATGAAAATTTGAAAAAAGCCCAAACAAAATACAAAACTTATTATGATAGAAGAACAAAGGAACCAACATTCGAGCCAGCACAAAAGGTATGGTTATATTGTACCAAAAAGACTGTGGGCCGATCTCCCAAACTAACAAAAAAGTGGCAAGGACCATATTATGTTGTATTGGTTGGACAAAACTACACATACAAATTGCGCAAATGTAGTGACGATAAAGAAGTGAAATCGATGATTCAGCAAACCGTCTCAAAAAGTTTCATGACCCAGCAGACAGGCCAAACTATGAGCCTGAAGATTTACCACAAACAAATGATGAACTCAATCCAGAAGAAATAGAGTCAGAAAATGATGAAAACGAGACAAATACCAATGACAAACGGAACAATGAAACAAAGGAACCAAAAGAGCATCATGTGCCAAAAACAAAAGCAGCACTTAGAAACAATGAACAGGCAAAAACAAGAGTAACACCCAAAACTATTCAACATCCTAAAGATACCGGTACAATCCCAAGCTCAAGTACAAATCAAGATCCAAACTCGGTAACAACACCAAACAAATTCCTAGTGACTGAAATTGACAAAATTCTAGCATCAAAACGTTACAATGGACGAATGTGCTACAGGATTAAATGGGTAGACAACACTAGAGGCTCCACCTGGGAGCATGATACGAGTCTCCCAGATGAGCTGCGTCGACAATATCATGCCGACAAAACATTGTCTGGCAAGAAAAGGCGCAAACCTTTAGGCCAAAATAAGTTTTTCATGAAGAAATCTGAACAAACAGTGGCTTTTGTTAACTCGGATCGAAGTGAGTTATGTCCAAACAGCAACCCATGATAGATATTAAAAGTGTAAAAATAGAAAATATTCGGAAAATCAAGTTCATTGATGGCATGTATTATGTGAAAGTGTTATACAAAACGAAGGAACAGGTGTGTGGCGCAGCCTGGTTCCCACTTAATCGGATACCCCAAAACAAAATCCATCACTTAATTGTACATGTACGACAGGTGACTTATCAGACAGAAAAAGAATGGTATGAGGAAAATCCCTTCGATCGCAAATTAGTTCAACGACGAACTTCAGTGCCACACTCCCTCAAGGTTTTCAAATTCCAGTTTCAGATGGGAACACAATTATTCAAATCTAGAGATATGCCATATCAATGGAATCCTGTCGAAAATATTGATCTGAATATGGTGTATGATTTTCTTGATGATTTAGAGGGACACAATACACACATTCGATTTGATAAGAGCATATATGCCTAGGTTTTATATCGGCAAAAGATGTACCGAAAGATCATGACTTTGCTGAGACAACCACAGGACTGGTCAGAGGCTTGTCACCCCTGACAGATGCTGTGATACTCTTAATATGGCTTGACAAACCATATTCGAGTACAAAAGGGAATATGTATATAATTAGTTACTGCTTACAAGTTGTTGCATTATGTGTTGATGTATTGATGTAGTTTGTTATAATTCCCACTAACATGACTAACTTATTTTATGTTGTGAAAAATCCAAGGATCTTGCGGATGTAAGGTTTGCACTTTATACTCTCATGTATGTATGTATATGGATACATGAATACTACCTACATGTATGTTTATTCTTTCCTCGAAAATAATTGTTTAATAACACTAAAAAAATTATGTGAGTCATTCATCTTGACAAAATAAAGTATAGTTTCTCTGTTGTGCTCTTTCACTGAGGCACCGGTTGAAAATCAAGTGCTAGGGTCAGACTTGTCTGCAGCAAGTCTTCCCATCAAACTTTTTCAGCCTGGGTTTCAAGTAAAACACAACATTACATTTTTCATTTTTGATTTTCAGGAATTAATTATCCAACATCATTTCTTTCTCAATTTCATTCATTTATGTTCTTTACAATAGATCACTGTGTCAGAATAAGTATTACTGACTTGACTAGAACCTATATCTCTCTTTACATGGTGATCAGTGTCCTTGTTGTGCATTTAGAATGTTGTATCTAAACAGGAATATATATGTACATAGTCCTCAATATAACCCATGTATGTAAGTATGTAAATGATGTAATGATACATGTAACAAAATTATAAAAAAGAAAAAAAAAAATGAAGATTGACTAAATAATCACTCTTGAATAATAATGAATATCTTTGTGCCAACTCTTTCTATACAAATATATCTTAAACATTGCTAACTCTCTGCATTTCACATCTGAGTGTTTCAGCTGTATGGTGTCCACAGACAGAAGTGACCCAAGAAAGCCAAGAGCAAAAGCTCCCCATATTCCAGACAAGTATCAGCAACCTCACCCACAGTTCAACATTGCACAGGAATCTTCAACTTCAATCAACATCACACAAGAACTTCTAAAAACTCCACCAAACATCGATGAAAATGACTACCACAGACAATTTATTACAGTTTCGGGACGAAACTTATTCGGGGACGGAGGGAACTATAACAGAGCCATAAGACATGTACATGTAAAATAACTATAACAGAGCCATAAGACATGTACATGTAAATTTGTAAAATGAACATGTACCTCAATTATATTTCATTACTATTTAATATTTGTTTATTATGTAACACATGTTGGAATTAGGATTTAGGGGTTTGAGTATTGATTGTAATAGGATGTTTTGATAACAGTTGACATTTAATTAGTGTTGTTAGACCATTTTTGACCAGCTGGTGCAAAGACAGGAGCCAGGTGTCAATTGTAGTCAGACTGTCATTTTAGTCTCAGATAATCCTTGTTGTTATTAGGTAAGAGTCCCTACTGTTAATTGAGATGTCATACTGAATGAACAGGATAGCTGGCAGACATGACAGGATGTTAGGATTACTTGAACAATTGTTGAAAGTGTGTTATGATTGTTAAGAATGTCTACCTGTGGATTTCACTAAAACTATAATGTATATAAATATGTATGCAGTAGGAAACCAAGTCAGTTCACTTTTAGAATTCATCTTGGCATGCGACTTTGCAGCGCCAAGGCAGTTAGTAAATGTAAGTTATATAGGTAACACTTGTAAATGTAGACGGCTATATGTACTAACATATAGTTTCTGTAATAACT